>WNWK01000728.1:135000-157500 GCA_009830355.1 Cherax destructor | reverse complement strand
AGAGAGAGAGAGAGAGAGAGAGAGAGAGAGAGAGAGAGAGAGAGAGAGAGAGAGAGAGAGAGAGAGAGAGACAGACAGACAGACAGACAGAAAAAAAAGAGATTGAGTTTCTATATCAAATAATTTCTCCTTTTTTTCCCTTCATATTCTTCTCCCTTTACTATTTTCTCTCATTTCTTCTCCAATTTTATCCTTACATTTTTTTCTGATGCGTAAATATTCTTCTTATCCTTGTCACTTACCAGTTTCCCAGTTTTCATTCGAATTTAAGGGAAGTTGTCCTTTGCCGTCTATCCAAAATTAGTAGCTAAAATTTTCTTGACATGTAAGAGTTTCAAGATTTTTGCATCACAGGGAGAGGAATTACAATTTATCAGAAGGAATAAGGAAGGAAGGAAGAGGAGGAAGAGGAAGGAAGTGTGATGAATAATGAAGAGGCTGGAAGAGAGAGAGAAACAGGACTCGCAGCAATGGGTTTAAGTTGGACAAATTTAGATTTAGAAAAGAAATAGCAAAGCACTGGTTTACATGGTGGATGAGTGTAGATCTCCAGAGTGCAGTTAGTAGAGCTAAACCCTTACGTAGCAAAGTAGTACGAGAGTACAGGGTCGGGGGAGGTGACCTCCAGCATGCAGCAGTGTACTGTGGGAGGCTCATATTCTTATGAGACAAAAAAGGTGAAGAGATAGAGTCGTGAGGCCAATGTACTCTCAGAGTGCAGAGTGTACTCTCAGAGCAGAGTGTACTCAGAGCCGAGTGTACTCAGAGCCAGAGTGTACTCTCAGAGCACAGAGTGTACTCTCAGAGCACAGAGTGTACTCTCAGAGCACAGAGTGTACTCTCAGAGCACAGAGTGTACTCTCAGAGCACAGAGTGTACTCTCAGAGCACAGAGTGTACTCCAGAGCACAGAGCATGTACTCTCAGAGCACAGAGTGTACTCTAGAGCACAGAGTGTACTCAGAGCCAGAGTGTACTCTCAGAGCACAGAGTGTACTCTCAGAGCACAGAGTGTACTCTCAGAGCACAGAGTGTACTCTCAGAGCACAGAGTGTACTCTCAGAGCACAGAGTGTACTCTCAGAGCACAGAGTGTACTCCCAGAGCACAGAGTGTACTCTCAGAGCACAGAGTGTACTCTCAGAGCAGAATCCGCCTTAGACTCAATATTTCCCATCACAATGGAAATTATCTTTCTTCTCTCCTCCTCCTCCCTCCTCCTCCTCCCTCCCCTCCTCCTCCCTCCCCTCCTCCTCCTCCCTCCCCTCCTCCTCCCTCCCTCCTCCTCCCTCCTCCGTCTCTCCATTTCCCATGATTCTTTTAATTAATTTACCTGTGGTGGACACCTCTATACATTTATCATCATCTATCTCAGCTCCTCTCTTCCACAGTCATACTTCATTCATTCCTTCTTTTTTTCCCTTCCTTTCCACCTCATTCATTCACGCTTTCCAAAAGTGATTTCTTGCTTCTTTCTCTTTTGTTATAGCGGGGATTTTATTCTAGATTTTTTTTTCGCTTTGAAATACAATATATTTCAAGACTTTTCGAGTCTTATTTTTTTTTTTAGCTTCTTACTTCTTGGTATGTTGGTATTTAACAAGGGTATCTGGATAGATCTTCGTATATTTTAATTTTTTTATTAACACATCGGCCGTTTCCCACCAAGGCAGGGTGGTATGAAAAAGAAAAACCTTCATCATCATTCACTCCATCACTGTCTTGCCAGAGGCGCGCTTTACACTACAGCTACAAAATTGCAACATTAACACCCCTCCTTCAGAGTGCCGGCACTGTACTTCCCATCTCCAGGAATCAAGTCCCTGAATCCCTTCATAAATGTTACCTTGCTTACGCTCCAACAGCACGTCAAGTCCTAAAAAAACATTTGTCTCCAAGCCCCTCGCACACTAAACCTCCTTTACCCCGTCTCTCCAACCTTTCCTAGGCCAACCCCTACCCCACTTTCCCTCCACTACAGATTTATACACTCTCGAAGTCGTTCTATTTCGTTCCATCCTCTCTACATGTCCAAACCATCTCAATAACCTCTCCTCATCCCTCTGGATAATAGTTTTGGTAATCCCACACCTCCTCCTAATCTCCAAACTACGGATTCTCTGCATTATATTCACACCACACATTGCCCTCAGACATGACATCTCCACTGCCTCCAGCCTTCTCCTTGTTGCAACATTCACTACCCATGCCTCACACCCATACAAAAGCGATGGTATAACTATGCTCTCATACATTCCCCTCTTTGCTTTCATGGATAAAGTTCTTTGTCTGCACAGACTCCTCAGTGCACCACTCACCTTTTTCCCCTCGTCAATTCTATGATTCATAGACCCATCTGCTGACACGTCCACTCCCAAATATCTGAATACATTCACCTCCTCCATACTCTATCCCTCCAATCTGATATCCAATCTTCCGTTACCTATTTTTTTTTTGTTATCGTCATCACCTTACTCGTTCCTATATTCACTTTTAATTTCCTTCTTTTACACACCCTACCAAACTCATCCACCAACCTCTGCAACTTCTCTTCAGAATCTCCCAAAAGCACAGTGTCATCAGCAAAGAGCAACTGTGACAACTCCCACTTTGTGTTAGATTCTTTATCTTTTAACCCCACATCTCTTGCCAACACCCGAGCATTCACTTCTCTTACAACTCCATCTATAAATATATTGAGCAACCATTGTGACATCACACAGCCCTGTCTAAATCCTAGTTTTACTGGGAAATAATCTCCCTCTCGCCTACATACTCTAACCTGAGTCTCACTATCCTCGTAAAGACTCTACACTGCTTTCAATAACCTACCTCCTATATATATATATATATATATATATATATATATATATATATATATATATATATATATATATATATATATATAATATATAGGATGGGGTCCACCTCTGGTGTCAATTGTGGGACCCATAGCCTCGGAGAAGTGGATAAAAGACTTCAAGGAAGAATATTTAGATTTCTTTCTGAAGCCATTTGAATATTCCACTTCCCCTACCACCCCATCTTTTTTTTACAAACTTTATTTCAAGACAAAATACAATGGGGAGTAAAACAACATAGATAACAACTCAGAGCTACATGTCAAATACTTCGTCCAACTCCCGGCAGTGGGCCGCGTGCCCAGAATACTGCAGGCATTTCCCTCTGGATCGCAACACTGAGTCTCTGAAAGAGGAAGCTGGTCGCCCTGTGGTCCTTGGTTTCTATGATGAGTTTTCCACCCAGCTCCTTGAGAAACTTTAGAGCACACTTGCCCCATGCTCCATGGGTCTCCGACCCTATTGGGATGAAGTTATAGCAAGAGGGAAGGTCTTCATATTTGCGGGTCTTCTGGGTCTCCCTGTGGCTGGCAGCTCCACCCCCTTCGGCTAAGGAGTGTGGCAGGTAGGTGTCTGCCAATGTGGCAGCACAGGTGTAGTCCCAAGCAATCTGCTTACCATCCTTCCAGGGTAGCATGGTGGCTCCATCAGGACGCTTTTGACTTCCATCAGACCTCTGCACTTGGGGTTCCCGTTGAGCTGGGCAACGGGCTGTGGCGAGGCTTCTCTTTATGATGTCATTGACCTCCTCATGTCTAGCATACTTCCCTTCTGATGTGTGACACACTAGACCATGAAGTCCGAATTGATCAGCCGTCGCCCTGCCGCAAATACACCTATGTTCGGTGAGTATGGGGGCGGCTAGGCGAAGAGCACAGAGTACATAGCTTTTACTCTTTTAGGTAATACTAGGTAATTATTATTATTATTATTTACGTTATCTCAACACCTTCGTGGGTCTTTCAACGCAACGGATATGGAATCTCGGAGCCTCCGTCTACAAATGGATAGACGCACACGCTACCTAACTGCTGTGGGCTACAGCAGGAGGCCTGCCTCGGTGACATGCTAACTGGCGCCTCGAGTGACGCTACCCAGAAAATGAGAGACACTGGAGAAAATTAGCTTGCTCATAATCACGGTCGAGAGAGCTAGGAATATTACAGCCAGCCGGAATGTAATCCCCCGAGGCTTTCTTGTTCCCCAGGATGGCCTGAGTGGGGAAAGGAGAGGGATGGTGAGGCTAATGGAGGGTAGGAAAGGTAGGAACGATGGTGGGAAGGGGAGGACGTGGGGAAGACAGATAGTAGAGGACTTGGGGGACCACACTGAGGCTGTCTGCTGAGAACTATCTACTTCTTCGTAGGTTCAGGACTATCGTGTGTTATCTAGAGGAGTCAAAGATGTATGGAAACTTTTCATTGTCATAGAGACAGTGAAAAGCTCTAATACACTGCACACACGGAACTGATACACCCTCCAGCGCTCCTTGTACTGAATGGCTCAGTGCTTGAGGTATATACAATAATACAACAACATTAAAGATATATACTGTCATGGGTTCGAGTCCCACCTTTCTGTGATTAGACTTGCAACACGTAGCAATGTTACTCTCAGTTTTGACGTGTCTGCGACGCAGCAGCGAGCAACTCAACATAAGACTGTTACGATTTCTGTTTATCTTTCAGATTTTGATCCGAGTTCCAGCGGATGTGTATTTCTCAGGGTATATACACCGCGAGATAAATTTAAAACCTATTTTAGGAATTGAAATACCCACGACTGGTGGAGTACAGGTGACTCGCATCACTAAAGACCCTCGTAAAGCCGATATTAAACCCAATAAACCATAACAATAACAAATATAGCAATACTGTATATAAAAAAAAACATGAGTACTGTGTGTGTTGTTTAACAACGCTGACTCTGTATGTATGGTGAGTGAGGAACCATGTTTAACAGGTGCAGGTCAGTGCATAAGCCGCCTCTCAGGGCCAAAGCCGTTTAAATATTCCTTAATTGGGGGTCAAATTACTGCCAGCGTTATACATTCATTGAGCATTAATTCCCCGGCAGCTGAGCGCAGGGGCATGACTCCACGAAATGTAAATGAAAAACAGATTTATCATAGAATTTATTACAATAAACATATTTGATACAACCTAGAATTTATTAAAAAAAATAACACATGTTTCAAAAAATCCCCGATGTTCCAGCGTTTATAATTCAAGGAAATGGAGCATTCCCTCCTCCCTTCCTCTATATGAACCCCTACGTGTCTAGCGCTTAAAAGTTATCGCATCAATTTAGATTATTATAATCACAACTAAGCGCTAAATCCTCAAGGGTCACAAAGCAATTTAGAATAAGAATTACAAAACACGTAAAAGAGTGACAAAAAATACGACCTACATTATACTGAGACAAATATATAAAAAAATACGACCTACATTATACTGAGATACAAATATAAAAATATACATTATATTGAGACACAAATATAAAAATATACATTATATTGAGACACAAATATAAAAATATATAAAAATTCCACTAATTTTATTTGATAATTAAGGTCACTTTCTGCTCCCCAAAAGAGCCTCAAGGTATTGTTATAAAATTATATTTAATGGGAAGTAATTAAAGAAACGTGTGGTGCTTCATAATTATAGGTTTAAGGGCGAAACCACGAGGAATGATGTACGGTGATGAGAGAAACATTGCGAGAGTGACGAAAATAATTAATGTTGATAGAGAGAAAAACATAAAACAGTGACGTCATAAAAAAGTAATAGAGTATAATGAGATTCTTTACTGGCGACGTTTCGCTCACACACTGGCCTTTATCAGGTCACCAACACAAACCTGCCGATGGAGAAAGACCTTGATGTACATATTCTCCATTCATATATATATATAGACTCGTCCTTCCTCTGTAGATTTATCTCCGTTTCGCCCAGTGTGTGTGGGGCGAAACGTCGTCAATAAAGAATCTCATTGTATTGCTTTTGTGTCTATTTTTTCCCAATAATATAGATACGATTGTGAATAGCACGACGGAACTCACACAGAGACACGAAATATGAGTGTAGATTTCGACCTCCAGGTGAGGTCCTCTTCAGTAGATATAACATAATAGGTATTTAACGTGTTTATATAGGGAGAGAAGATCAGTACCCCGGGTGTATATTGTAATCTTGTGGTCTTGGTAAGCATGGTACCCCTCCCTTGATGTCGGTGTTTCGCTTTCGTCTCTGTGCTCGTCTCTCGTCTCCCTGCGACGTTTCGGTCAGTCCTGGATCGCTATCCAGTCGCGGTATAGTGAGGTGCTCTTTCAAAAATCAGCTGTGCTGTCACTATCATCAACAATCTTCAATGGCACCATTACCATCTCTACACCAGCACCATCATCACCAGCACCACCACATCTACTACCACCATCACCACCACCACCATCACCACCACCACCAGCAACACCACCAGCAGCAACACCTCCAGCACCACCACCACCAGTATCACCACCAGCACCACCACCACCACCATCACTCCCACCACCACCACCATAACTCAACTTAGCTTGTAAGGGGGTAAAGTATGAGTACCATTAGAGTGTCTTGCCTGCCTATTAAGCTCCATTCATCACCAGAGCTCCACAATGGAAGCTCCAGCGAGGTGCTCACTTATCCTATCACCAGATAAACAATAACAGACTTGTACAAGTTGCCAGAGACTTGTACAAGTTGCCAGAGACTTGTACAAGTTGCCAGAGACTTGTACAAGTTGCCAGAGACTTGTACAAGTTGCCAGAGACTTGTACAAGTTGCCAGAGACTTGTACAAGTTGCCAGAGACTTGTACAAGTTGCCAGAGACTTGTACAAATTGCAAGGGACTTGTACAAATTGCAAGGGACTTGTACATTTTTCGTGCAAGTTGCAAGATACTTGTACAAGTTGCAAGAGACTTGTACAAGTTGCAAGAAACTTTTGTAAGTTGCAAGTTACTCAGACTTTATTCCCCCTCAGAGGAGATGCCTTCACGTCAGTAAGGAAACCTAACCTAAGAAACTTGGTGGAGATTCCCACACAACGTCCAGGGCATCGTCCTTTAAATTTAATTCTTGTCCATGAAGGTTGTGCATCGCAGAGCCAAGCTGTGTCATGTACGCTTAGGAATTACGCTGAGGCGTATAGACGAAGCCCAACTTACGCAAGACTATCAGTGAATTAAGTTTAAGAAATTTGGAAACGGGTGGGGATTGAACCCGTGGCGAGAGAGTCGAAAAACTCCAGGCCAGTGCGTTAACCACTTGGCCAGCAGGTCTGTGAGTTTTAGTATTTCGTGAATTAAGCCTAAGAAGCATCATTCATTAATGGTATACAGTACCGACAAGTTGATGGACACGTGTACAACAACTGAGTATCTTTAATGCCAAAATGTTTCGCCTGCTGAGTGTGCCTCTTCAGTCGACTGCAGAGGTAATTTTTATACTAGAGACAATAGAAGTGGCGATGTAATTTTAAGGTGTTCAGTCTCTTAGCCTTGAAAAGTTGATAGATGTTCTGTCAAAGGCACTGAAAACCTTCAAATTAAGGCTAAGGGACAGACCACCTTCTGCCAATTCTTTAAACTTAAGAGACAGATGTTACTCGTGTTGACACACACATGGAGGGAGGGGGAGAATGTTTCTCCAAGACGTAGGCAAAACGTAGAGCGACAACAGCTCGATTTTAATTTTCTGTTTGAAACAGATTTATATATGAGCTTTGGTGCTCACCGTTTTGCAGGAGGAGAAGAGCTTCTAACACGCTGAAGCTGCAAGCTCCATGTGTTGCACTTTTTGTTTCCCCCCGAGAACAATAGTCACAATACCCTGGCTGAAACAATTCACAACTAACCCACAAAATGGAAATGGAAAACAGATATTTCGACTCGCCCAGGAACATTATCACTTGGCGAGCGAGAAAAAGAGTTAGAAAGTTGTAGTACCTACTACTAAAATAGTAGTACCTGCTTCTATTTTGACTATGCAAGTGTGAGCAGAGTGCTGGAGACTGGTGGAAGATGCAGACTCCATACTCCTGGTCACCATCGCAATGGTCCGCAATAAAAGGCTCGTTATAAAGCACTTCAGTAAATTTCAGGTGAATTCCAGGTCCTTAATGGGTGACACCCCTGGTAAACGCCAACGAGGAGTTAATCAGTTCTTTTGTTACTTAGAAGGGCTTGACTAGCTGGCTGTGGTTGTAGTTGTGGTAGTTGTGGTGGTTGTGGTGGTTGTGGTGGTTGTGGTGGTTGTTGATGTTGTCGCCCTCTGAATAAAATTCACCCCACACATTGATAAACAGTAATGAAACATGGCATGTCAAGTCCCTAGAGTTTCTCACGCATTGCAGGAATGATCGTCTACCAAAGCTGCCGTAGTTGATGGACCCTTAATAAAGGGAGGAACTGACCATGTTCTCATAGCCCTGCTGAAGTCTCCAAGCTCAGGCTGACACTACTGAAGTCTCCCAGCTCAGACTGACACTACTGAAGTCTCCCAGCTCAGGCTGACACAACTGAAGTCTCCCAGCTCAGGCTGACACTACTGAAGTCTCCCAGCTCAGACTGACACTACTGAAGTCTCCCAGCTCAGGCTGACACAACTGAAGTTTCCCAGCTCAGGCTGACACTACTGAAGTCTCCCAGCTCAGGCTGGCATACATCAGCACCTGGCTTGAACACCATCCTGAGTACTGAAATATGACCGGGGAACATTTAGCTTTTGTTCCCACTGTGTAACTATCGTATATAACCTAACAACACTGTGTAACTATCGTATATAACCTAACAACACTGTGTAACTATCGTATATAACCTAACAACACTGTGTAACTATCGTATATAACCTAACAACACTGTGTAACTATCGTATATAGCCTAACAACACTGTGTAACTATCGTATATAACCTAACAACACTGCTGAATTAGTTATATTTTCCAGTTTTAAATGCCAGTCTTAAGTCAACATATGAAAGGAAAAAAAAAAAGGAATATTTTTGCATACGTGTTTTAAAAATCCTTAAGTTTACAGCAAGTAATTTCTCGCAGCCATACAGAAATAGAATGTTGTTACGATAGTGTTGAGAAATAAGAAATCAGACAGTAATAAGCAGATTTGAAATAAGCAGGTAAAATAGGAGCTATTTTTTTTTTTGGGGGGGGGGGATATGTGGTTGGTGTTTATCGGTGGCTCACAGCTGTGATTGATGGTAGTTACTGCTAGAAAAAGTTTTAATGTATTATGTAGTTGTGGATGCATGTTAAACGAAGGATAGTGTGTGGTAGTGAAGAACACAGTACCACTACCAGCACCGCCACTACCACCACCACTTCCCTCACCAGAACCACCACCATCACACCCCCTCGAATGAGCTGCTAACAGATTCTGTTGACAGTTTTCTCAATTTTAGAGCTAAACATAAAATCTTAGATACAACATTATCGTTCTGAGACACAATTTAGGAAATTTATATTGTTTTACGTCTTGTGTTGAATATACTTTGCAAGTATACACACACACACAATATATATATATATATATATATATATATATATATATATATATATATATATATATATATATATATATATATATATATATGTCAAGGATTATTATGATACCTGTCGTAATTACTCTTGGACTTCCTTCCTTCACTCGCCAAGGACTATTACGTTACCCCAGGTAAGGACTTCCTTACTTCCTTTCAGGTAAGGCTTTCCTTTCTTCACCCATCAAGGACTATTGTATTATCTGGCGCAGCTACTCCATCTATACCAAGAAGACATTGCATTTCTACAAAGAAGAAAAAAGTCTGGTTCTCACTTGCGGCGATTTTTGGAGATGTTGACGAGGAAATTTTCGCCGCTCGTTTCTAAACTGGTGAATGAATATTATATTACATAGCCAGACAGGAGTCTCTCTCATTCATTCAGAATTCTCAAAGAGACGTACACAGAAACAGAAGGAGTCTCTCTGTCTCTCTGTTAATCCGCTCATCAAGCACCACCCCCTCCAGGAGTCTCTCTGATCCTGGCCTCACATTCAAAGGACTCCCACATTGACCAGATGCAGGAAGTCTTACTTCTTCTCGCCTCCATCTTGCAGGAGTTGCACTGCCGGATGGTGTCAGTCTCGCTGGCACCGTGGCCTCGGCGCAAAGAAGTCGTCAGTGGAGGATACCGTCACTTGTCGTCACAGAATACTCGGGGTCGTTCTCTCTCATGAGTGATTAGTAATTCTGTCAGGACGAACGGGCCGACCCCGGGGTACTATGATTATAGACCCCCTGGGGACACCACGATTATAGACCTCCCTTGGGTGCACCATGATTTTAGATCCCCCTAGGGTGCACCAGGATTATAGACCCCCGGTTATGCACCATGATTATAGACCCCCGGGGAGCACTACGATTATAGACCCCCGGGGAGCACCACGATTATAGACCCCTGGGGAGCACCACGATTATAGGCCCCCATGGGATGAACAACGATTATAGATCCCTGGGGGCACCACCACGATTATAGACAAGGGAGACTTGTACTATCATTTCCTCCTCCTCCTCCTCCTCCGTCTATCATTTCTCTATCATCCTTCCCTCCCAATTTCCCCATTTCTTCTCTAAAGATTTCATCCTTTCTTTCTTAGCCCTTCTTACATCCTCTCTTTCTCCTACTCTTCCTCTCCCTCCCTCTCCCTTCCCCTCCTCTCCCCCTCCCACACTCACATTAGTAGTTAATTGACGTAATTAGTTAATGTGCCCAGCAGATATATCAGCTGGATGTCACCTAGGGAGTCTAGCCTTGCTAGGAGTACCCAGGACCGTCCAGGCTACACCCTGGCCCTCCACGCTACACCCTGGCCCTCCCACGCTACACGCTGGCCCTCTCACGCTACACCCTGGCCCTCCCACGCTACACGCTGGCCCTCTCACGCTACACCCTGGTCCTTCCACGCTACACCCTGGCTCGCCCACGCTACACCCTGGCTCGCCCACGCTACACCCTGGCTCGCCCACGCTACACCCTGGCCCGCCCTCCACCCAGAGTCAAGTTTCACCCACCAGGATGTTACCTTCATTAGAGAGTACTGAAATATCTCCACTTACTTACAGGTTAAGTCTCTCTCTCTGTCTCCCTATCTATCTATCTCCCATTTTTATCAAATTCCTCCTTATTTCTAACTCAAATACTTCCTGTAGTGAGATAACCTAATTGAGATAGATAGAGAGAGGGAGAGAGAGAGAGAGAGAGAGAGAGAGAGAGAGAGAGAGAGAGAGAGAGAGAGAGAGAGAGAGAGAGAGAGAGAGAGAGAGAGAGAGAGAGAGAGAGAGAGAGAGAGAACAACAGAGAGAGAGAGAGAGAGTAACAGAGAGAGAGTAGCATGTGGGAGGTGTGTCGACTACAAGTGTGGGAGGAGTGCACAACTTCCTAACTGGGTTGGAGTTCTTGTAGACATTTTTACTGGTATTAAAGGTCCCGAGGGAGGAGAGGAGCAGCGAGTCCCGAGGGAGGAGAGGAGCCGGGAGGTGAGGAATATTTTTTTTGGTGTGAGAGATGAAGAGAAATGAGAAGTTGTTGATGGTGTGAAGAATTGCGATCAGGAGGAGAGAATTTTAATGATTGCAAAATATTCTTATGCAACACTGAAGATGTACTCGCCTAATTGTGGTTGCAGGGGTCGGGTCATAGCTCCTGGCCCTGCCTCGTCACTTGTCGCTACTAGATGTGTGTGTGTGTGTGTATTCATTCACCTGTATGTACGAACATATGTGGTTGCAGGGCTCGAGTCATAGCTCCTGGCCTCGCGTCTTTGTTAGTGTATGTGTGTGTATGAGTGGGGGAATAGATGATAAAGGGGTAAGGAAAATGCGTGATAAAGGGGGATGGGAACATGCGATAAATGGATGGAAATAGCTGATAATGGGAGAGGCGAAATAGATGACACTGGGGAAAGGATAGGGGGAGATGATAACGGGAGGGGAAAGAGATGATAATAGACGGAGTGAAAGAAGGAAGTGATAAAAATTGTGAAGTGATGAGGGAAGAAGGTGATTAATTCTCTCTTATCGTGGAGAAGCAGGCCTTGGGGGGTGGGGGTGGAGAAGATGGTGGGGAAGGGGTGAAGAGAGGGTTTGGGGGAGGAGGTAAATGGGGAGGGAAGGAGGGTGGGGTGGGAGGTAGGAAGGAAGATGTGAGGAGGAGGAGGAGGAGGAGGTGGAGGAGGAGGAGGTGGAGGAGGATGAGGAGGTGGAGGAGGATGAGGAGGTGGAGGTGGAGGAGGAGGTGGAGGAGGAGGTGGAGGAGGAGGAGGTGGAGGAGGATGAGGAGGTGGAGGAGGAGGAGGAGGTGGAGGAGGAGGTGGAGGAGGTGGAGGAGGAGGTGAAATTAAGAGGAGAAAGTCAGAAGAAATGGAAGAAACGAAAATAAATAAACAACGAAGGATGAGAAGACAAGTAATAAAGCAAAGGAAGGAAGAAACGGAGAGGAAAAAGCAGGAAAAAAATATAACCACACATGATTGACTAAGTCACAGGCATCACAGCGATGACTGACCTCTCTTGCACACCAGAAGACGCTCACTGCACCACAAGACGGGCAGCCACCAGCCGTCTCAACCCACTCACTCCTGGAATAACCTTTACCACACGTTCTAGCAACAACTTTCACACCCTGAAACAAAGTTCAGAGAGCTATTCTGGTTTGATCCAAGGAATAGGAGGATAGCTCCACTTCCTTGGATTAAGAGCCTTGAAGATCTACAAAAATAGGGTACCTATAATTGTTTTTAATAATAATATGAAATAAAGTACACAGATAAGAGTTAAAAAATATATTAGTTCTGAAGTTTAATTTTTAGCCAAACTCATGAAAATAATAATAATAATAATAATAATAATAATAATAATAATAATAATAATAATAATAATAATCAGAGAATAATTTCAGTGTAACTCCGTCAGTTTGTGTCTGGGGTCTTGTGGGTGGTTTTGTGGGTGGGTGGGTGATGGGTGGGTAAAGGGTGGGTTGGGTTTGATTTGTGGGGTGGGTTGGGTGGGTGCGGAGTTTCTGGGAAGGTGGGCAGCTAACTTTTCTTTAATGATGAAATATTGTGCTGAAAGTGTGCCACTTTCTGTGTGTGTGTGTGTGTGTGTGTGTGTGTGTGTGTGTACTCACCTAATTGTGGTTGCAGGGGTCGATACTCAGCTCCTGGCCCCGCCTCTTCGCTGTCCGCTACTGGGTCTCTGCTCTCCCTGCTCCATGAGCTTTATCATACCTTGTCTTAAAACTATGTATGGTTCCTGCCTCCACTGTATCGTTCGCTAGACTATTCCACTTCCTAACTACTCTATGGCTGAAGAAGTGCTTCCTAACATCCCTTTGACCCATCTAAGTCTTCAACTTCCAGTTGTGTCCCCTTGTTTCTGTGTTTTCTCTCTGGAACATCCTGTCACTATCTACCTTGTCGATTCCCTGCAGTATTTTGTATGTCGTTATCATGTCTCCTCTAACCCTTCTGTCCTCCAGTGTTGTTAGTCCTATTTCCCTCAACCTTTCTTCATATGGCATTCCCCTGAGTTGTGGAACTAGCCTTGTCGCAAACCTTTGCACTTTCTCTAATTTCTTGACGTGCTTGACCAGGTGTGGGTTCCAGACTGGTGCTGCATACTCTAGTATGGGCCTGACGTACACAGTGTACAGTGTCTTGAACGATTCCTTGTTAAGGTAACGGAACGCTAATCTTAGGTTTGCCAGTCGCCCATATGCTGCCGCGGTTATCTGGTTGATGTGTGTCTCCGGAGACGTGCTTGGCTTTATACTCACCCCAAGATCTTTCTCCTTTGATGAGGTTTGTAGCCTTTGTCCACCTAGCCTGTACTCTGTCAGCGGTCTTCTTTGCCCTTCTCCGATCCTCATGACTTTGCATTTGGTGGGGTTAAATTCGAGAAGCCAGTTGCTAGACCAGATGTCAAGCTTGTCCAGGTCTGTTTGAAGTCCTGCTTGGTCTTCCTCCGATATGATTTTCCTCATTAATTTCACATCATCTGCGAACAGAGACACTTCTGAGTCTATCCCGTCCGTCATGTCATTCACATATACCAAGAATAGCACTGGTCCTAGGACTGACCCCTGCGGTACATCGCTCGTCACCGGCGCCCACTGTGATACCTCATCACGCACCATGACCCGTTGTTGCCTCCCTGTGAGGTATTCCCTGATCCATTCCAGTGCCCTTCCTGTTATACCTGCTTATTCCTCCAACTTCTTTACTAATCTCATGTGAGGAACTGTGTCGAAGGCCTTCCTGCAGTCCAGGAAAATGCAATCAACCCACCCTTCTCTCTCTTGCTTTACCTCTGTTACTTTATCATAGAACTCCAGGAGGTTTTTTACACAGGATTTGCCTTCCCTGAATCCGTGCTGTCTGTCGTTGATTATCCTGTTCTGCTCCAGATGCTCCACCATTCTTTTCATGATGATTTTCTTTAAGACTTTGCATACTATACACGTAAGTGACACCGGTCTATAGTTTAGTGCCTCTTTTCTGTCTCCTTTTTTAAAGATGGGGACTACGTTGGCCTTTTTCCATACCTCAGGTAGCTGCCCAGTTTCAAGGGATGTGTTGAATATTATGGTAAGTGGCACACTCAGTACCTCAGCTCCTTCCCGAAGAACCCACGGGGAGATATTGTCCGGACCCATCGCCTTTGAGGTATCAAGGTCACTGTACTCACCTATTTGTACTCACCTATTTGTGGTTGCAGGGGTCGAGTCATAGCTCCTGGCCCCGCCTCTTCACTGATTGCTACTAGGTCCTCTCTCTCCCTGCTCCATGAGCTTTATCAAACCTAGTCTTAAAACTATGTATGGTTCCTGCCTCCACTATGTCGCTTTCTAAGCTATTCCACTTCCTGACAACTCTATGACTGAAGAAATACTTTTAACATCCCTTTGACTCATAGGAGTCTTCAACTTCCAATTGTGACCCCTTGTTTCTGTGTCCCCTCTCTGGAACATCTTGTCTCTGTCCACCTTATCTATTCCTCGCATTATTTTATATGTCGTTATCATGTCTCCCCTAACCCTCCTGTCCTCTAGTGTCGTCAGGCCGATTTCCCTTAACCTTTCTTCGTAGGACAATCCTTAGCTCTGGGACTAGTCTTGTTGCAAACCTTTGCACTTTCTCTAATTTCTTGACGTGCTTGACCAGGTGTGGGTTCCAAACTGGTGCTGCATACTCCAGTATGGGCCTGACGTATATGGTATACAGAGTCTTGAATGATTCCTTAGTGAGGTATTGGAACGCTATTCTTAGGTTTGCCAGCCGCCCGTATGCTGCAGCAGTTATCTGATTGATGTGTGCCTCAGGAGATGTGCTCGGTATTATACTCACCCCAAGATCTTTTCTTTGAGTGAGGTTTGCAGTCTTGGCCACCTAGACTATACTCTGTCTGCGGTCTTCTTTGCCCTTCCCGATATTCATGACTTTACATTTGGCAGGGTTAAATTCAAGGAGCCAGTTACTGGACCAGGCTTGCAGCCTGTCCAGGTCTCTTTGTAGTCCTGCCTGGTCCTCGACTGATTTGATTCTTCTCATTAACTTCACATCATCTGCAAACAGGGACACTTCTGAGTCTATCCCTTCCGTTATGTCATTCACATATACCAAAAACAGTACAGGTCTTAGGACTGACCCTTGTGGAACTCCACTCGTCACAGGTGCCCACTCTGACATCTCGTCACGTACCATGACTCGTTGTTGCCTCCCTGTCAGATATTCTCTGATCCATTGCAGTGCTTTTCCTGTTACGTGTGCCTGATCCTCTAGCTTTTGCATTAACCTCTTGTGAGGAACTGTGTCGAACGCCTTCTTGTGTGTGTGTGTGTGTGTGTGTGTGTGTGTGTGTATGTCGTGTGTGTGTTCTCTACTGAGAACTATCCACTCAGAACTGTCTACTTCTAAGTATAATCTATCGTGCATTATCCAGGTGTGTATGTCAATGACAGAAAAGCAGGAGTCAGTCTCTGTATCTCTCTCTCTCACACACACACACACACACACACACACACACACACACACACACACACAGTCTTCTAATCGTCCCTCAACATTCTCTGGTGTCAATATGCTGCAATATCCGCTATATTATTTTTAGAGAGGTAAAGGTTTTTCTGGGTGTTTTGTGGCTCCTTCCTTCACCCTCACTTAGCTATGCAAATCCCTCTCGCCTCCCTCTTTGAGTGCTATAATCCCCCGCGGTGAGGAAGCGTAAAGAAGGATTACGTGAGAGGAGATTAATGTGTGACGAGGAGGAAGAAGAAGAGGAGGAGGAGAAGGAGGAGAAACAGGAATTGTAAATATTTATTATTTTATCATCTTCAAAGGTTTTAATAAAGGTTCCAATATAAATATATATATATATATATATATATATATATATATATATATATATATATATATATATATATATATATATATATATATATATATATATATATATATATATATATATATATATATATATATATATATATATATATATATATATATATATATATATATATATATATATATATATATATATATATATATATATATATATATATATATATATATATATATATATATATATATATATATATATATATATATATATATATATATATATATATATATATTGTCCAGAGAGCTGAGGAGGGTTGTTGAGGTGGTTTGGACATGTAGAGAGAATGGAACGAGACAGAGTGACTTCGAGTGTATGGATCTGTAGTGGAGGAAGGCGGGGTAGGGTCGGCCTAGGAAAGGTTGGAGGGAGGGTAAAGGAAGTTTTGTGTGCGAGGGCTTGGATTTCCAGCAAGCATGTGTGAGCGTATTTGATAGGAGTGAATGGAGGCATATGGTTTTAATACTTGACGTGCTGTTGGAGTGTGAGCAAAGTAACATTTATGAAGGGATTCAGGAAACCGGCAGGCCGGACTTGAGTTCTGGAGATGGGAAGTACAGTGCCGGCACTCTGAAGGAGGGTGTAAATGTTGCAGTTTTATAACTGTAGTGTAAAGCACCCTTCTGGCAAGACAGTGATAGAGTGAATGATGATGAAAGTTTTTCTTTCGCCACCTGCCTTGGTGGAGAATCGGCGATTGTTAATAAATAAAATAAATATATATATATATATATATATATATATATATATATATATATATATATATATATATTATATATATATATATGATATTGGTTCAGCTGAGTCTTAGACCTGAAAGTCTAAGACTGAGTTGCAGTCAGTGTGACCTGTGATTGGTTCCAGCCAGTGTGACCTGTGATTGGTTCCAGCCAGTGTGACCTGTGATTGGTTTCCAGCCAGTGTGACCTGTGATTGGTTCCAGCCAGTGTGACCTTGATTGGTTCCAGCCAGTGTGACCTGTGATTGGTTCCAGCCAGTGTGACCTGTGATTGGTTCCAGCCAGTGTGACCTGTGATTGGTTCCAGCCAGTGTGACCTGTGATTGGTTCCAGCCAGTGTGACCTGTGATTGGTTCCAGCCAGTGTGACCTGTGATTGGTTCCAGCCAGTGTGACCTGTGATTGGTTCCAGCCAGGGTATTCTCACTCTTTATTCCCCCACATAACTTTTCGAAGATAATAAAAGGAAAATATAAATAAAATGCACGAAACATTAAACATTAAAATACCTTGTATTAAATGAAACACCTGAAGTGTGCACTCGTTAGCTACGTAAGACTTAACGTTACTTGTACATGTAACGCCTGAAGTGTGCACTCGTTATATACATAAAATTGCACCTTACTTTGTACGTGCAATGCATGCAGCGTGTGGTCATTACACACACAACAATTCAGATTTGCAATGAAAAATTACACACTCTCGCTTCGCAATTCACAAAAACCTCACTGGCGTATATAAATATGAGATATCGTAAAAGGCCTTACATAATCATGAGGCTCTCAGTGCCATGATTTCTTGCAGCGCGTGATGGCATTTGACAGGCGAGGTGGGCTGTTATGCATATTACAAAAAAGAGAGAGATTTACCGGCACGATGGGACATGTCGTTGAGTTACGACTGGCTCTACGCGTGTTGCAATATTATTGCAGTATCTCTGCAATGGCTCCCCTTACCAGCAGCACGGCTCGTCAACACTGACTCGTAAATTCATGAGCTTACATTATTCACCAGCTGAATTTGTGGTGAATGTCCTGATACAAACTATGTAAAAAAAAAAAGCGACCCCACTCTAAATTAATTACCGGGAGAACCAGTTAGGGGAAAATAAAAGGGACGAATTCAGAATAGTTACTGGAGGAACTAGGGAAAATGAGTGCTAATTTCGAGTGATTACTGGGGGAACTATGAGAAAATGTTGCCCGATTTAAACTAATTACTGGGAACTGTGAAAAACTAATTAGCAGTTTATAATAATTGCTGGGGGAACCATGAAAAACTAACGAACAGTATAAAATAATTGCTGGGGTAACTATGAAAAACTAACGAACAATATAAAACAATTGCTGGGGAACTATAAAATTTATTGCCCAGTTAAAAGTAATTCCTAAGAGAACTACAAACAAATATAGATTACTAAAAAAAGTGGCCAGGATTACATAGAAATTTAATGGGCAATTTAAATCATTTATTGGGTATACTGTAAAGGGGAAAAAAAAAGACTTTAAATTTATTGATCAATTATTTGGGTTTAAAGCCTATCGACTACACGTAGGTCATTAAGGTTACCTGTAACCGGTTAACCAACATTCAAACATAAAATCTCGGTGTATATACACTGAGAGATATACATCTGCCGGTGTGTATATCCTGTGATCAATTAATATGAATTAATTAGGTTTCTATGAAAGTTATCCCCAGTTTAAGTTAATTACTGGTAATTATAAAAAAATAATTTCCAATTTAAGTAAATTATTAGTGATTATACAGAATTCCAAATTTAAGTTAATTATTGATTATAACAAAAATATTTCCAATTTAAGTTAATTATTGTTGATTATAAAAATAATTCCCAATTTAATTACTGGTGACTATAATTACCGGGGAAACTATTAAAAAAATGCACTAATTATAAATAATTAGCGGGGGAAACTATGAAATAATAATACGTCAGTTTACTTCGACTACTGGGGACACTACGGAAAAAAAATTTAATGCTCAATTTAAATTAATTAGCGGGGGAGGACATGCTGCATGTCGGCACTAACAGTGAATCGTAACCTTAATTAATTTATTTACTCTTTTTTTGCAAGCGTGTGTGTGTGTGTGTGTGTGTGTGTGTGTGTGTGTGTGTGTGTGTGTGTGTGTGTGTGTGTGTGTGTGTGTGTGTGTGTGTGTGTGTGTGTGTGTGTGTGTGGTGTGTGTGTGTGTGTGGTGTGTGTGTGTGTGTGTGTGTGTGTGTGTGTGTGTGTGTGTGTGTGGTGTGTGTGTGTGTGTGTGTGTGTGTGTGTGTGTGTGTGTGTGTGTGTGTGTGTGTGGTGTGTGTGTGTGTGTGTGTGTGTGTGTGTGTGTGTGTGTGTGTGGTGTGTGTGTGTGTGTGGTGTGTGTGTGTGTGTGTGTGTGTGTGTGTGTGTGTGTGTGTGTGTGTTAGCTGCACTAGTGAACAGTGTTAGGTGGACCCAGAGTTTAATTAGGTCTAGTACATTTTAAAATTTGTTACCACTGGTTAAGTTGACTCATGTGTTTATGGTGTTGCGTTTTATATACATGTCGATGAAAATACACACACACACACACACACACATACATACACACACACGCCCTGCCCCGATGGCATGGTGGCTAGCGCTCTTGCTTCACGCACGGAGGGCCCGGGTTCAATTCCCGACGGGGCCGAAACATTTCGAAGTGTTTCGTTACACACACACACACATACATACAACAGGCCTAGTGTCTAATTGACATGTGCCTAGGACAAAATGGTAACTAACACACACACACACACACACACACATATATATATATATATATATATATATATATATATATATATATATATATATATATATATATATATATATATATATATATATATAACAGTGGACCCCCGGTTTTCGGCTGTAGGGATATACTGAGGATATTCAACTGAGGTCTTCTCGCTATATACTGCGAGTTACACTTGATGAGGTCGAGTCTCCGTGATGGTGGGAACACAACTGTGAAGTCGACGGAGGGCAGAGGTGCTGGGTAAATCACAACGTTCTCTGGTAGAGTGAGAAGACGCTGATGGGACAAGACCAGTACTGGAAGAGCTGCCTATGTGTTCAGTGATGCTGTGTTTGAGGCATCACGAGGCAGGCACTCCCCATGTGTCATCAGTACTTCCCCATGTATTACTAGGCACTCCCCATGTATCGTGAGGCACTCCCCACGTATCGTGAGGCACTCTCCACGTATCGTGAGGCACTCTCCACGTATCGTGAGGCACTCTCCACGTATCGTGAGGCACTCTCCACGTATCGTGAGGCACTCTCCACGTATCGTGAGGCACTCCCCACGTATCGTGAGGCACTCTCCACGTATCGTGAGGCACTCTCCACGTATCGTGAGGCACTCCCCACGTATCGTGAGGCACTCTCCACGTATCGTGAGGCACTCTCCACGTATCGTGAGGCACTCCCCACGTATCGTGAGGCACTCCCCACGTATCGTGAGGCACTCCCTACGTCTGAAACAACGCAGCTCGACTACGTAAAGAAACAGACAACACTGGACCTCACGTCACAACGCAGAAATTCCCAATCTTTCAGAAATAAATTCCCAAATTATGCTGATTAGTAAACATAAACTGAAAGTTAATCTGTGGAAAGAACTTCTTTCATAATTACACAGTCACTTGGGAAAGTGAAAACTCCTGTGTTGTCTCTAAAACTTGGGTGGTGAACAATAGCTTAAGCTGTTGTTTATCACCCAGTTCCTGCAAGCAACTTCACAAAAAAACACTGGATAATGTACAAACACCAACAATTAAATAGCGTATCCAGCCAGCAGAGGCAGGGAGAACCCAACGTTGATTGCCACAAGCAACTACAGTGACAGAAGACATCACTGAACTAAGACAACCAGAGTCACTGAATATCACTGCACGTATCCTGAAGAAGAAGAGGTCGAAAAACTATTGTGAAGGTTACTGGATGAGTTACAAATTTGTTTAAAGAAAACTTTCTCAATACGCTAGAATAACTGACAGGGATACGCAATTTACAGAAAATAATTAGCACTAGAGATAAAAATTTAGCACTAGAATTTCTAGATACTTTGATAACGAATATTAGTAAGAGATTTACAACTGCAGCATGAAAAAAAATACTAGTCTAGGTTCAAATTATCTTAGTGTTGGTTCAAAAACTCAATAAAACTTTTAGAATTAGAATTGTGATCCGGGGGAGAGGGAGGTGAAATATCAAGTGTGTGTGAGTGAGTGTGTGTGTGAGTGAGTGTGTGTGTGTGTGTGTGTGTGTGTGTGTGTGTGTGTGTGTGTGTGTGTGTGTGTGTGTGTGTGTGTGTTGGTTCTCACTCAGGCATCAAAGGTAGACCCATCACAGACCTGATGGTGGACGCTCTTAACAAAAACCTTTCCTTTCATTATGTTTGGACAATCCATTTCCAAAAAGCCTGTTTGGACGTCAAAGATAACCCTTACCCTTCCTCTGCCTCCCCCATTAACTTACCCATCATCAACTTCCCGCCTCCCCATCAACCCCCTCTACTCATCAACCTTTCACCAAACAAATGAGCTAAATTTACAGGGATCGATGTTATGCAGAGATAAAAACATGTATATAACCACTATCTTTCCCCACTTTATTTCCCAATTATCACCTATCTTCTCATTTTTCCAGTTCTTATTTCTTTGAGAAATTCTTATTTTTCGTAGTTTCCATAGGAGGAGGAGGAAGAGATGGGGAAGAGAAGGTAGAAGAGGAGGAGAATAAGGTAAAGAAGAAAAAGAGGATGAGGAGGAGGAAAAAAAAAGAGGAGTAACAGTAGAAACGAAGAAAATATAAGAACTAGATATAAGATAATTCAGTTATTACTCTCTCACACATCAAATATTTCACTGTCGACCTCCGAGATGACAGACAGAGACAGAGACAGAGACAGACAGAGACAGACAGAGACAGAAACAGAGACAGAGACAGAGACAGACAGAGACAGAGGCTGGAGAACACGCTTGACCCGGGACAACCTTTCCCTCTGTGTAGAACCTTACCAAACTGCACACACTGAGAGAAAACCTTGTCTAAACATTACCTTATCCAGTCCACTTGTAATGGTGGAATGACGTTGACTGACGATGACCTAAATAAGGTCGTACCTGTGTCGTACCTGTTTCGTACCTGTGACGTACCTATGATCAGCTTCGTGAGCTATTCTACCCTGGTAGTCCAGACTGTGAGTGCAGAGTTATAGTAATAATAATAATAATAATAATTATTATTTTTATTATGAGAGGGGTAAACGCAGGAAGGTAATTTAGTGTAAGGGTCCTTGAAGATTCGATACTCCGTTCGCTCGATCGTAATTATATGTTTTTTTTCCAATTCTCAGTTAGTGTAGAAAGTACAAAAACTTGC
>WNWK01000728.1:122500-132500 GCA_009830355.1 Cherax destructor | reverse complement strand
CATTCACCATCCATCTCCTTACATTCACCATCCATCTCCCTACATTCACCATCCATCTCCTTACATTCACCATCCATCTCCCTACATTCACCATCCATCTCCCTACATTCATCATCCATCTCCTTACATTCACCATCCATCTCCCTACATTCACCATCCATCTCCTTACATTCACCATCCATCTCCTTACATTCACCATCCATCTCCCTACATTCACCATCCATCTCCCTACATTCACCATCCATCTCCTTACATTCACCATCCATCTCCTTACATTCATCATCCATCTCCCTACATTCATCATCCATCTCCTTACATTCATCATCCATCTCCCTACATTCATCATCCATCTCCTTACATTCATCATCCATCTCCTTACATTCATCATCCATCTCCTTACATTCGCCATCCATCTCCCTACATTCATCATCCATCTCCTTACATTCACCATCCATCTCCCTACATTCATCATCCATCTCCTTACATTCACCATCCATCTCCCAACATTCACCATCCATCTCCCTACATTCACCATCCATCTCCCTATATTCACCATCCATCTCCCTACATTCACCATCCATCTCCTTACATTCACCATCCATATCCCTACATTCACCATCCATCTCCTTACATTCACCATCCATCTCCCTACATTCACCATCCATCTCCCTACATTCATCATCCATCTCCTTACATTCACCATCCATCTCCCTACATTCACCATCCATCTCCTTACATTCACCATCCATCTCCTTACATTCACCATCCATCTCCCTACATTCATCATCCATCTCCTTACATTCATCATCCATCTCCTTACATTCATCATCCATCTCCTTACATTCGCCATCCATCTCCCTACATTCATCATCCATCTCCTTACATTCACCATCCATCTCCCTACATTCATCATCCATCTCCTTACATTCACCATCCATCTCCCAACAGTCACCATCCATCTCCCAACAGTCACCATCCATCTCCCTACATTCACCATCCATCTCCCTATATTCACCAGTCCACTTCTCTTTATTTACACATTCTGTTGCCTTCCTCTGTAATTCATCTTTTTTCTAGTCTTTTTCTTTTTTCTCTTTATTTTCATTCCCAAGTTCTCTACACATTTCCTCCTTATCTATACCCTCTTTCTCTCCACCCCTCCCTCCTTCCTTCTCTTCATCTCTCTCTATCTCTCTTTCTCTACCTTCTCCCTCTTTTACCTCCTTCCATGAGTCTCCTGGTCTGGTCCTTCTAAGAGTCTCCTGGTCTGGTCCTTCTAAGAGTCTCTTGGTCTGGTCCTTCTAAGAGTCTCCTGGTCTGGTCCACTTAAGGGTCTCCTGGTCTAGTCCTTCCAAGGGTCTCCTGGTCTGGTCCTTCCAAGGGTCTCCTGGTCTGGTCCTTCCAAGGGTCTCCTGGTCTGGTCCTTCCAAGGGTCTCCTGGTCTGGTCCTTACAAGGGTCTCCTGGTCTGGTCCTTCCAAGGGTCTCCTGGTCTGGTCCTTCCAAGGGTCTCCTGGTCTGGTCCTTTCAAGGGTCTCCTGGTCTAGTCCTTCCAAGGGTCTCCTGGTCTGGTCCTTCCAAGGGTCTCCTGGTCTGGTCCTTCCAAGGGTCTCCTGGTCTGGTCCTTCCAAAGGTCTCCTGGTCTGGTCCTTCCAAGGGTCTCCTGGTCTGGTCCTTACAAGGGTCTCCTGGTCTGGTCCTTCCAAGGGTCTCCTGGTCTGGTCCTTCCAAGGGTTTCCTGGTCTGGTCCTTCCAAGGGTCTCCTGGTCTGGTCCTTCCAAGGGTCTCCTGGTCTGGTCCACCCATGAGTCTCCTGGTCTGGTCCACCCATGAGTCTCCTGGTCTGGTCCTTCCAAGGGTCTCCTGGTCTGGTCCTTCCAAGGGTCTCCTGGTCTGGTCCTTACAAGGGTCTCCTGGTCTGGTCCTTCCAAGGGTCTCCTGGTCTGGTCCTTCCAAGGGTCTCCTGGTCTGGTCCTTCCAAGGGGTTTTCCTTTGGCTCTGGTTGGTCCTTCCAAGGGTCTCCTGTTCTGGTCCTTCCAAGGGTCTCTTGGTCTGGTCCTTCCAAGGGTCTCCTGTTCTGGTCCTTCCAAGGGTCTCTTGGTCTGGTCCTTCCAAGGGTCTCCTGGTCTGGTCCTTCCAAGGGTCTCCTGGTCTGGTCCACCCATGAGTCTCCTGGTCTGGTCCACCCATGAGTCTCCTGGTCTGGTCCTCCAAGACCAATCTTCACTACCTCTATAAAGACAACACTTGGTCTCCATCTCTCCCGTGTTTCCTCCTTCTCAGAAGGTTGTATTTTTGGTCTTCTAATTCCTATTTTTCTTCCGGATTTCTGGCCCCGATGGTTCAAATGTTCCCTTCAAATTTCGTTTCGTACAAAGATTTAACTTCACTTTGATTTATAATTTTTATAAAAATCAAATACTATTGAAAAAAAGATCCTATTTTTTTTAGCATTTTTTTTTAAATATGCCTCTTTCTTTCCACTCTTGTTATCACATTTCCCCTCCCTCCCATTTCTTCCCATTTCCTTGGTTTCCATCCTGCTCCCATTCTCCTCCTCTTCCTCCTCCTCCCGCATCTTTAATGCCATTTGCACAGACCTGTTGAGTTACTCCTCTTTTTCCCACTGACACATTCCCATCTCTTAGTGAAAGAAAACGGCATTTGCGTCGCTTATTTTATAGCTAAAACAACATTGGGAATTCTCAGGGAAAATGTTTCAAACATCGTTTTCAGGTTCCTGAGGAGAAAAGTAGGGCAGTGGTCGGCGCCAGAAATGTTTAGGACAAGACACGCTTGCAGACCTCCTCTGTGAATTCACTTTTATTATTATTGTATGTATGTATATATAATGTATATATATATAATGTATATATATATGTAATATATATATATATATATATATATATATATATATATATATATATAAAATATATATATATATATATATATATATATATATATATATATGAGGATTATTATATTTTGCAGTAAACTTCTCTCATTATGCCATGCAAATTCCTTTTAAAATTAACACTAAGCGGAGGCTTCTCATTATCATATTAAGTGAACCCAGGCAAGGTGAACTAGGTGGAGTGAAGGTGAACTAGGTGGAGTGAAGGTGAACTAGGTGCTGGGGTAGGTAAAATAGGTGTAATATCAGGTCATTTGTAAGCAGATGACCTGAATGCTTTTTAATAGTGTTAGAAACAGCTACAAGTGAGGTTTCTAAGCACCGACGCCATCTAAATCCAGGTTTAGTGCAGCAGTGCTGACCGCAGCAGTGCTGACCGCAGCAGTGCTGACCGCAGCTGCACTGCTGTCGTCCACCGACACACTTATGTTCACATTATGACCTGGAATGACGTTCATCTACTCTACACCGAACCTGAACATGTCGGGTCACAGGTGCCTCTGTTATCTCACTTTCTAACACAGGTGAATTAGAACACCACCAATCAGCTCGCATGATTTTTGACCACGCCTTGCACGTGACCTAACATTGGTTATACCTGCCCTGAACTATTTACCTCACATTACAATTTTTTTTAAAAGGGTTAACCTCTGGTGCAATGTATGGAGTCTCCTGGGAAGGGTCTAGGGACCCTTCCCAGGAGACGTGAACATTTGTCTTCTCTTACCACCCCATATATATATACATATATATAAAATATATATATATATATATATATATATATATATATATATATATATATATATATATATATATGTTCTTTCACAATGGCCACCACGTCTTACCTCTGAATAACCATCGTCACCTCAACAATCTCCTCCCACAGCCACCTCCTCCTCCTCCAACTATCCCCATTTTATCCTTTCTTTCCATTATAATCCCCTAGTGATCTACACACCAGAGGGTAAATACCCTCAGCATTCATCAGCTTCCCCTCTACCACCACCACTTGACCACGTGTTATTTCCCCTTCACCTTCCCCTCTAACTCTTCCGTCTTGACGGCTGCCTGTCTGTCCCCTCCACACAGTGTTAGACACTCGCTAATTAATTAATCAATCTTGTGCAAGGTATTTAACTTTGTGCTGGGGGCTTCCCCTCTTGTCATGATGCGAGGTACCCCGCATGGTGTGTGTGTAGTCACCTATTTGTGGTTGCAGGGGTCGATTCATAGCTCCTGGTCCCGACTCTTCACTGATCGATACCAGGTCCACTCACTCCCTGCTCCATGAGCTTTATCATACCTCGTCTTAAAACTATGTATGGTTCCTGCCTCCACTACATCACTTGCCAGATTATTCCACTTCTGACAACTTTATGACTAAAGAAATACTTCCTAACATCCCTTTGGCTCATCTGAGTCTTCAACTTCCAATTGTGTATGTGTGTGTGTGTGTGTGTGTGTGTGTGTGTGTGTGTGTGTGTGTGTGGTGTGTGTGTGTGTGTGTGTGTGTGTGTGTGTGTGTGTGTGTGTGTGTAATAATAAATAAGAGTTTTTATTGCTTTTATTATTACTTATCCACGAAGACTTATATTTAAATGATGTCTTATTTTTTTTCCTTTCTCCATATTTATCGTTCATCCCTTGAGAACGCCTCTTCCGATTGTCTCCAAACTTTCGACACTTGTCCATCCTACATAGAAGCAGGCTGCGATTATTACTGAATTAGATACAAATTTTCTCTCCAATATTTGAAGAATTTCAGCAGTTATGGGCCGATGAACTTTTAAGAGAAGAATGACACTTTATAAGTTTAGAATGACTCTCTTGGTAGGCTTGAAACTTTTAACGCTGGTGCGCTTTGTTCAGTGGATGGTTGTCCAAGGGAGCTTTCCATCTGCTGAGGTCAGCGAAGGAAGACGTAACCATGGCAGCTAGCGCAGCTGTCATGGGTATATTGCATAGTCGGTACGTTTCGACACTAAAAGATAAGCATCTTTTGCACGTGTGTGATTCAAAAAGTGCCCAGCTGTGGGCCACCTGTCTCAAACTGCGACTCAGACACGTCCAACAATATAACGGAATTATTTCCGCTAATGTAATATACCTTCCTCAGACTTAAAAATAAAAATTACGAAGAACATTAACACCGTCATGAACTAAGCCGAGAGAGAGAGAGAGAGAGAGAGAGAGAGAGAGAGAGAGAGAGAGAGAGGACCTAGGACATATGAGTAATCTACCTCTGTAATATAATCTCCAGTAAGAATTAATGTCTCCTTATGTTTCTTCATTTAGCTAATCTGGAAACATTAAGACAATTCTTGTGCTCATTTAAGATGTAATGAGTAAATTGGGCAATTCCAATTCGTAATTCCCCAATTAATAATGACTTTTTTTGGTAATTACCTATTTAAAAGGACCCAATTTTAATTATATTTAAATAATGAACTACTTGTAATTACCTATTCGAGGCAAATGGAGTTTAGTCTATGGCTCCTCGTGTTGTGTGATAATTCTGTGACCGTTTTTCAACCTTGCAATTGCTGCATCAACTTCCTCTCTGAGCTCAATCAACACGCCAGTAAACGCACATACGCCAGGAAAAATATGCGTCAGAAAAAGCGTATGCAAAAAATAATTATCCGAACGGGAGACACTTATGAGGGGAAGTGATGTGGTGGGGAGGAGAGGAAGAGATACTAGATACCATGGTGCTGAAGCAGGGAACTTTAAGACTAAAATAAAAACAAGATATGATTAGAGCGATGCAGAGAGAGAGAGAGAGAGAGAGAGAGAGAGAGAGAGAGAGAGAGAGAGAGAGAGAGAGAGAGAGAGAGAGAGAGAGAGAGAGAGAGAGTTTAGGGTGACAAAAGCAGCATCCCAATTCCTGAAATACTGAAATGCTAACTCTCTTTTTTTTCTCTCTCTCTCTCTGTAATTTCCTTTATCTCTCCCTCCTTTCCCCTACCTCGTCTTCTTCTCTCTACCTCTCCTTCCCTCTCCCTCTCTCCCTCCCTCCCACCAGAGGCACTCTGTCGATATCAGTCTCGTTTTTTCCTCTTTTTTAAAACCTGGTGAAGCTGCCAGATATAAAAGGAGAGGTATCAAATTTAGAGGAATATTGGTGCTTCATCGGTAGTGGTGCATATTACACACGCACGCACTTCACCTACGCACGCACTTCACCTACGCACGCACTTCACCTACGCACGCACTTCACCTACGCACGCACTTCACCTACGCACGCACTTCACCTACGCACGCACTTCACCTACGCACACACTTCACCTACGCACGCACTTCACCTACGCACGCACTTCACCTACGCACGCACTTCACCTACGCACGCACTTCACCTACGCACGCACACACGTGCTTGACCGAATCTGCATAGGAAGTATATGAGAGGAGACATGAACAAAGTCTCCAGCAAGGAGAGGAGACATCGTTAACCATGTCTCCAGGAGGACCATCTCCAGCAAGGAGAGACATCGTTAACCATGTCTCCAGCAGGGTAGTCTCCAGCAGGGAGAGGAGACATCGTTAACCATGTCTCCAGGAGGACCATCTCCAGCAAGGAGAGACATCGTTAACCATGTCTCCAGAAGGACCATCTCCAGCAAGGAGAGGAGACATCGTTAACCATGTCTCCAGAAGGACCATCTCCCGCAAGGAGAGACATCGTTAACCATGTCTCCAGAAGGACCATCTCCAGCAAGGAGAGACATCGTTAACCATGTCTCCAGGAGGACCATCTCCAGCAAGGAGAGACATCGTTAACCATGTCTCCAGCAGGGTAGTCTCCAGCAGGGAGAGGAGACATCGTTAACCATGTCTCCAGGAGGACCATCTCCAGCAAGGAGAGACATCGTTAACCATGTCTCCAGAAGGACCATCTCCAGCAAGGAGAGGAGACATCGTTAACCATGTCTCCAGAAGGACCATCTCCAGCAAGGAGAAGAGACATCGTTAACCATGTCTCCAGCAGGACCCTCTCCAATACAAACAAGGCCCTTGATTTATTTCTGAATGGGATAGAATCAAATACGATCCCAGGGAAGGAAGGGTACATCCAGTTCCTTGGATCAAGAGTCTCACCAGCGTCAAAACATTACACAAATAACAAAAAAGGCACAATACCCTGAGTGACACAATACACAAATAAACACACAGAAGAGAGGAGCTACGACGACGTTTCGGTCTCCCATGATTACACACAGTTGCCACAACCACGTAACTGTGTCACCCTGACGTGTTAAGTGTCTGACAGTCTGACCCATATCTCTCTTGGGATATTCTAATAATCTGCTGCTGCAAGAAGCAGCAGCAACAGCAGCAGCAGCAGCAGCAGCAGCAGCAGCAGCAGACAGCACGCACAGCATTACAGCAACATACTTTACTGTCGAGTTACTCAAGAATGTGGCAAAGATGCCTGACCAGAAGCCAGTAAGCGTCTCTGCATACTTGTTCTCTGTACCTCCAGCAGTGCTTCACACACCCATCATTCTGTACCTCCAGCAGTGCTTCACACACCCATCATTCTGTACCTCCAGCAGTGCTTCACACACCCATCATTCTGTACCTCCAGCAGTGCTTCACACACCCATCATTCTGTACCTCTAGCAGTGCTTCACACACTCATCATTCTGTACCTCCAGCAGTGCTTCACACACTCATCATTCTGTACCTCCAGCAGTGCTTCACACACTCATCATTCTGTACCTCCAGCAGTGCTTCACACACCCATCATTCTGTACCTCCAGCAGTGCTTCACACACTCATCATTCTGTACCTCCAGCAGTGCTTCACACACCCATCATTCTGTACCTCCAGAAGTGCTTCACACACTCATCATTCTGTACCTCCAGAAGTGCTTCACACACCCATCATCCTGTACCTCCAGTAGTGCTTCACACACTCATTCTGTACCTCTAGCAGTGCTTCACACACCCATCATTCTGTACCTCCAGCAGTGCTTCACACACTCATCATTCTGTACCTCCAGCAGTGCTTCACACACTCATCATTCTGTACCTCCAGTAGTGCTTCACACACTCATCATTCTGTACCTCCAGCAGTGCTTCACACACTCATCATTCTGTACCTCCAGTAGTGCTTCACACACTCATCATTCTGTACCTCTAGCAGTGCTTCACACACTCATCATTCTGTACCTCCAGCAGTGCTTCACACACCATCATTCTGTACCTCCAGCAGTGCTTCACACATCATTCTGTACCTCCAGCAGTGCTTCACACACTCATCATTCTGTACCTCCAGCAGTGCTTCACACACTCATCATTCTGTACCTCCAGCAGTGCTTCACACACTCATCATTCTGTACCTCCAGCAGTGCTTCACACACTCATCATTCTGTACCTCCAGCAGTGCTTCACACACTCATCATTCTGTACCTCCAGCAGTGCTTCACACACTCATCATTCTGTACCTCCAGCAGTGCTTCACACACTCATCATTCTGTACCTCCAGCAGTGCTTCACACACTCATCATTCTGTACCTCCAGTAGTGCTTCACACACTCATCATTCTGTACCTCAGCAGTGCTTCACACACTCATCATTCTGTACCTCCAGCAGTGCTTCACACACTCATCATTCTGTACCTCAGCAGTGCTTCACACACCATCATTCTGTACCTCCAGCAGTGCTTCACACACTCATCATTCTGTACCTCCAGCAGTGCTTCACACACTCATCATTCTGTACCTCCAGCAGTGCTTCACACACCTCATCATTCTGTACCTCCAGTAGTGCTTCACACACCATCATTCTGTACCTCTAGCAGTGCTTCACACACCATCATTCTGTACCTCCAGTAGTGCTTCACACACTCATCATTCTGTACCTCCAGCAGTGCTTCACACACTCATCATTCTGTACCTCCAGTAGTGCTTCACACCATCATTCTGCCTTAGCAGTGCTTCACACACTCATCATTCTGTACCTCCAGTAGTGCTTCACACACTCATCATTCTGTACCTCCAGCAGTGCTTCACACACTCATCATTCTGTACCTCCAGCAGTGCTTCACACACTTATCATTCTGTACCTCTAGCAGTGCTTCACACACTCATCATTCTGTACCTCCAGTAGTGCTTCACACACTCATCATTCTGTACCTCCAGCAGTGCTTCACACACTCATCATTCTGTACCTCTAGCAGTGCTTCACACACTCATCATTCTGTACCTCCAGTAGTGCTTCACACACTTATCATTCTGTACCTCAAGTAGTGCTTCACACACTCATCATTCTGTACCTACAGCAGTGCTTCACACACTTATCATTCTGTACCTCCAGTAGTGCTTCACACACCCATCATTCAGTACCTCCAGTAGTGCTTCACACACCCATCATTCTGTACCTCCAGTAGTGCTTCACACAACCATCATTCTGTACCTCCAGTAGTGCTTCACACACCCATCATTCTGTACCTCTAGCAGTGCTTCACACACCCATCATTCTGTACCTCCAGCAGTGCTTCACACACCCATCATTCTGTACCTCCAGCAGAGCTTCACACACCCATCATTCTGTACCTCTAGCAGTGCTTCACACACCCATCATTCGCTACCTCCAGCAGTGCTTCACACACCCATCATTCTGTACCTCTAGCAGGGCTTCACACACCCATCATTCTGTACCTCTAGCAGTGCTTCACACACCCATCATTCTGTACCTCTAGCAGTGCTTCACACACCCATCATTCTGTACCTCCAGCAGTGCTTCACACACCCATCATTCTGTACCTCTAGCAGTGCTTCACACACCCATCATTCTGTACCTCTAGCAGTGCTTCACACACCCATCATTCTGTACCTCCAGTAGTGCTTCACACACCCATCATTCTGTACCTCCAGCAGTGCTTCACACACCCATCATTCTGTACCTCCAGTAGTGCTTCACACACCCATCATTCTGTACCTCCAGTAGTGCTTCACACACCCATCATTCTGTACCTCCAGCAGTGCTTCACACACCCATCATTCTGTACCTCCAGTAGTGCTTCACACACCCATCATTCTGTACCTCCAGTAGTGCTTCACACACCCATCATTCTGTACCTC
>WNWK01000728.1:70000-117500 GCA_009830355.1 Cherax destructor | reverse complement strand
CTCCCTTGGTTCTTCTATCCTCTTACTTCGTCAGGATTAAAATCTTTTAGTCTTCCTTCAAAGTTCATTCCCTTATCCTGGGACTAGTCTCGTTGAAAACCTCTACACTTTTTTTTTGACATGTTTTATAACGTGAGGGTTTCATGCTGGTGCTGCAGACTCTAGGATAGGCCTGACATACGTCGTATATAAGATTGTGAATAACTTTGTTAAGGTTCCTTAAATTTAGTCCTAAATTCGCCTAACGAACATTCGCTGCAGAGGTTATTTGGTTAATGTAGACCTCAAAGGATATGCTGGGCACTCTGCTCACCACGAGGTCCTTCAGCTTGAGTGAGATTTGCAGCCTCTGTCCCTCGAGTTTCTACTCAAGTTTCAGAGCATCTTGTCTCTTATCCAGTTTTCATAACCTTGTATTTACTGGGGTCGAGTTTCAGTAGCCACTTTTTAGTTTGATCAGTCCTGCAGATTGTCCATATCCTCATCGGTTTTTGTTCTCCTCGTTAGTTATACATCATCTGCAAAAAGACACACAGTTGACCAGCTATCATTCACAAACACCAGAAACAGTTCCACTCTCAATACTGATCCTTGCGGAACACCACTTGCTACACTTGTTCATTCTGATATTTCTTCTAAGTGACTTTTCGTCCTCCTTCCATGTGGTACTCTTTGATTCGTTGTCGTGCTGTCCCTGTTATATTTGCTTCTCAGGGTTTTGTTTCGGTCTCTTGTGAGGCAGAATGTCAAACGCCTTCTTGTAGTCGAAGAAAAAGCAATCCACCCATCCTTCTCTCCTTTATCAAGCTTCGCAGCAGGTCTGCGAGACTGGATTTACCATCTCTAAGTTGATGTTGTTTATTGTTTATGACGCTACATCTCTCCATATTCTCCACATCTCTCCTGATTAGTCTCTTCAGTCAATACGTAGTATGCATGTCAGTGATGTTAGTCTGTAGTTCAGTGCTTCCTGTCTGTCCACTTTCTTAAAAATGGGGACTGAATTCGCCGTCTTCTAGATCTTATGCAGCTGTCCTGTATCAATTAACTATTAATGATTTTAGCTAATAGTTTCGACACCTCCTTTTCACTTACCGAATCAATGGTGACATTTAATTAGGTCTCGTTGCCTTCGATAGATGCAGCTTAAGGAAATTTTTCACCTGTTGTGTGTACGGTGTTTTAAACCCGCTGGTGTACCCCTTCCCTTCGACTCTCCACTGGGAAGAATTACAATGTTTGATTACCTCCTCACAGACTTCCTTCTTGTTTCCCTCGTGCTCTGCTTTTCTCTCTTTCAGTTTTATTGCCCAATATATTACTGTTGTCTTTCTTCTTGTGTCATCGAGTAAAGTGTTGGTTCAAATGTAACTTTTGTTATGTCAGTTTGCACTCCTCTCGCCCTTGCATATTCAGTTCCGTCTTTTCTGAGTACACACAACACAACACACACACACACACACACACACACACACACACACACACACACACACACACACACACACACACACACACACACACACACACACACACACACACACACAACTCTGGCAAGTAATATAACACCTGGGTCTGGAGTTCCATCACTCTGAATGTGATCTGGAAACACGTCTCAAAGACTATATTATTCTCCACCAAGTTAGTCATCACACACATATTCCTAATTGAGCTGGGAGACCGTGATCGAGGTGGTAGTGGTGGTGGATGGTGGTAGTGTTTATGCTGGTAATGGTGGTGGATGGTGGTTGTAGTTGTCGTGATCACAAGGGACAGTGAATGCGGTGTGGTAACCATTTCCATTTTAACCTAAATGTTATAATACTATTAACTGCCACCAGGAGGAGTTTCAGCAAGTCAAGCAAATAAAAAAACCAGAGCGCTACTTTGAGCCACATGTCGTTTGCCAATAAAAACATGATCTACGCATTGCGTATTATTGATCATATCAGCGTCCTGTCGTCCATCGTCAGCTTCTTGATCAATAAGACACTTGTACAACACTTGGATATCTTTAGTGACGAAAACGTTTCGCTTGTACAACTTGCTTCCTCAGTCTGATACAGGAGAACACTGGCGACGGTACAAGTAGTGAGGTAATCAGTCCCTCAGCCTAGCCAAAAAGTGGTCGGTCCTTTACCGTATAACACTAACAGCTTCGCTGACATGCAACCAACTAGCAGCGATTTAACCACGAGTTTAAAGCAACATAAATATTCCATTAGATTGAAGATAAATGTCAAGCCCAGTGTGTTAGTGTGATTCCCCCAGCTGGGCCACCGCATGTGTTACCGCCAGAGGTAAACACACTCAAACATAGAGTGTATAGAGTCGGCTCTCACACACGTTACTCAGAGTTGTAATATGAATGCAACTCAAAGATTGTTTACCTTTGGTTCTGTCACAATTAACATGTTCTCTGTTGACTTCTCTTAATAGGTTTAAGGTATTAGTAATGTCCTGTGAGATTCAAACCTGTAGTCCCCACCAGTCAACATATATATATAATGTATATATATAATGTATATATATATATATATATATATATATATATATATATATATATATATATATATATATATATATATATAATCAGTAACAATACTGCACTAGCCAGGGGTCGAACCCATGCTGCTTTGGCCCGCCTCATGGTGAGAGAAAACACAGTTCTACTGGATGCGCTACTCTTAAGGATTGTGTGGTTAAGTGGTCTAGAGCGTCATGTGTTTTCGCTCACCATGATGGGGGGCCAAAGCAGCATGGGTTCGACCCCTGGCTAGTGCAGTGTTGTTACTGATCAATAACCACTCGTTCGTGGTTAATATATAATATATATATATATATATATATATATATATATATATATATATATTCACAAACACTGATCTCTGGCCGACGGAGACTCGAACCTACGAACCTCATGACAAGGTACGCAGTGCTTTGCCGACCGTACCACACTGGTCCAATACCTTGGCATCCAGCTTTCGCTAGACGTTATTCCAAGGCAGCCAGCTTTCAGGCAGGAAGGCTTACAGCTTTTCATCTCATCCCCTGCATGCATCGACACAACTAGAGATTTTTACAATGCTAGGAATTCGCAAGAGCAGGCGAAATATTCACAAACACTGATCTCTGGCCGACGGAGACTCGAACCTACGAACCTACGAACTCTTGCGAATTCCTAGCATATATATATATATATATATATATATATATATATATATATATATATATATATATATATATATATATATATATATATATATATATATATATATATATATATACACGCGAAAGTGCTGAAGTGCTGAAGCAATCGTACAATTTTAATTTTCTTTGCATCTGAAAATATATTTTGGTTCTGAGCACTTTCCTGAAGACGGTCCTAATCGATTTCGGCGGGAGAAGGGGGGTTATAAAAATACTTTCAGTTAATAGGCTGGAACGTGTGTGTGTGTGTACACCTGAGGAGTTAATCCAACATGTGTGCTGGAGTTCAATAAGCCGTGTCTGGTGTCAACAACGGGGTGATCCATCTGTGTCCTGCAGGTGTACTCTAGTCCGGATTACTGACGGAATTCTGTACCTCCTTCACCTCCACCGCCTCCGTCAGGCATTCCAATATCCTCTTGCTCCCACGATAGCAAGATTGGGAAGAAAATGAACCCTTACTCCTGCTCCTACGATAGCGAGATTGCGAGTACAGTAAACAATTCACTTACGATAACACGATAACGAACAACAAACCATTCACACTTAAGTTATACAGTGTATACAACATATTTCCAAGACTAGATCAACACTACCTAACCTATCTTCCAAAGACCCAAGAATAAGATCAACACTACCTAAGCTATCTTCCAAAGACCCAAGAATAAAATCAACACTACCTAACCTATCTTCCAAAGACCCAAGAATAAGCTCAACACTACCTAACCTATCTTCCAAAGACCCAAGAATAAAATCAACACTACCTAACCTATCTTCCAAAGACCCAAGAATAAGATCAACACTACCTAACCTATCTTCCAAAGATCCCTTGAAACTCAAGCGTTAATAAAAACAAAATAAAGATAATCCCGTTAAGTAAATAAAGCTTACTTTACTTCTAAGAAGTTTCAACAGTAAGTACCAAATTTTTTCGTACACACGGCTTGATTGGCCGCACGTACACGAGTTGGTTGGCCCTACGTACACGGGCTATCATGTACGTAGATACTACCTATGAGGCACATCCAGAATTTCCATTAATAGTGAAAGTTTTCAATAAAGTTTTGCGCCTTTTTTTGCAATTTTACAAGAGCGCAGGAAGAGCTGGCGGCTCTTTGCCGCTCCCAATAACAACTCTGCAATATACTTTGCAACAATCGCGCGCCGAAAAACCATTTGAAAAGGCACAAAACTGGAACAATACACAAATAACCCGAACATAGGAATAATGGAACTCAGGGCTACGTTTCGGTCCGAGTCGGACCGAAACGTCGTCCCAAGTTTGAACCTCAATTACGATACTGTCGGTACAATTACGATACACATGTACACAGCAGTTACCGCTCCACACCTGCTTCTGAACACCTGTGTGGGTTTATTGGTTGGTTTAAAGGTTAGTTTATTAGGTTTAAAGCCTATCTACTACACTGAGGGGCATTTAGAACTGAATGTCGCCTGTACACCATCGAGGATATTTAAAACCCATAACGAGGAACTTAGTTAAACCTCTCAGTGTATATACACGAAGGAATATACACCTCTCAGTGTATATACACGAAGGAATATACACCTCTCAGTGTATATACACGAAGGAATATACACCTCTCATTGAATATACACGAAGGAATATACACCTCTCATTGAATATACACGAAGGAATATACACCTCTCATTGAATATACACGAAGGAATATACACCTCTCATTGAATATACACGAAGGGATATACACCTCTCAGCGTATATACACGAAGGAATATACACCTCTCATTGAATATACACGAAGGAATATACACCTCTCATTGAATATACACGAAGGAATATACACCTCTCAGCGTATATACACGAAAGAATATACACCTAAGTGAATATACACGAAGGGATATACACGAAGGGCTATACACCTCTCAGTGAATATACACGAAAGGATATACACCTCTCAGCGTATATATACGAAGGTATATACACCTCTCAGTGTATATAGATTATATATATATATATATATATATATATATATATATATATATATATATATATATACCTCTGTCTAGATACATTGAACGATATACACTTCCTGGTATATATACACTAAGAGATACATGAATTTTAGCGAATATGCATACATATACATAATTTTGTATATTCAATGAGATATATACACCTCTTGTTATACATACACAGGTAGATATATTCCGAACCCCTATCATGGATAAGGGACTGATCCCCTCGAAGTTGCCTGTCCACTTCATCCACTGTTTTCAGTATTAAACTCGTCTCTGTACTCGACTAAAGAAGCCTGCTGAGCGGGCGAAACGTTTCAATAATGCAAATACCGAAGTGTTGTACATGTGTCTTAATTAACCAGCGATCACCAGGCTACCGTAGGTTCCATGGTGCTACTTGTTCCTTGCCGTGACAGTAGTGCTACTTGTTCCTTGCCGTGACAATAGTGCTACTTGTTTCTTGCCGTGACAATAGTGCTACTTGTTGCTTGACGTGACAATAGTGCTACTTGTTCCTTGCCGTGACAATAGTGCTACTTGTTCCTTGCCGTGACAATAGTGCTACTTGTTTCTTGCCGTGACAATAGTGCTACTTGTTGCTTGACGTGACAATAGTGCTACTTGTTCCTTGCCGTGACAATAGTGCTACTTGTTCCTTGCCGTGACAATAGTGCTACTTGTTCCTTGCCGTGACAATAGTGCTACTTGTTCCTTGCCGTGACAATAATGCTACTTGTTCCTTGCCGTGACAATAGTGCTACTTGTTCCTTGCCGTGACAATAGTGCTACTTGTTCCTTGCCGTGACAATAGTGCTACTTGTTTCTTGCCGTGACAATAGTGCTACTTGTTGCTTGCCGTGACAATAGTGCTACTTGTTGCTTGCCGTGACAATAGTGCTACTTGTTCCTTGCCGTGACAATAGTGCTACTTGTTCCTTGCCGTGACAATAGTGCTACTTGTTCCTTGCCGTGACAATAGTGCTACTTGTTCCTTGCCGTGACAATAGTGCTACTTGTTCCTTGCCGTGACATTAGTTCTACTTGTTCTTTGCCGTGACAATAGGGCTCCTTGTTCCTTGCCGTGACAATATTGCTACTTGTTTCTTGCCGTGACAATAGTGCTACTTGTTCCTTGCCGTGACAATAGTGCTACTTGTTCCTTGCCTACAATACTGTTTGACAATAGTGCTACTTGTTCCTTGCCGTGACAATAGTGCTACTTGTTCCTTGCCGTGACAATAGTGCTACTTGTTCCTTGCCGTGACAATAGTGCTACTTGTTTCTTGCCGTGACAATAGTGCTAGTTGTTTCTTGCCGTGACAATAGTGCTACTTGTTCCTTGCCGTGACAATAGTGCTACTTGTTCCTTGCCGTGACAATAGTGCTACTTGTTCCTTGCCGTGACAATAGTGCTACTTGTTCCTTGCCGTGACAATAGGGCTACTTGTTCCTTGCCGTGACAATAGTGCTACTTGTTCCTTGCCGTGTCAACAGTACTGTTGCTACGCTACTGTTAACAACAGTCTGTTAACTTATCCTGGAAAACTGAACAGTAATATTATATTACAAAGTAACAATATTTATTTGTTAAATATTTATCGGGAATATTAAATACCATTTATTATTTTGGTTTTATTTGTTTGTGTAATTACCGGTGTTTATACTGACTGTGGTTGTGTGTGTATTCTCACCTAATTGTGGTTGCAGGGGTCGAGTCATAGCTCCTGGCCCTACCTCTTCACTAGTCGCTACTGTGTGTGTGTATGTTTTGTGATCACGCATCGTCTAAGTATCTTGCATGTAGTGATCGTGTCTCACTCCATGTGATGAGAGACATTTCTCTCGGTGCCTTCTCATGGCCAAGGTTTTTGGTCTCAAGAACCAGCCTGATGGGAAATATCTTTCTCATCTCTCAGTCTTTCTCAAGTTTTTTCCAGGTGTAAGTTCCAGTTTGGCAATATTCTAAGCTCTTCCTGCTAGAACGTGAAACGAGTAATATTCTAGGTTCTTCCTACGGAATATTACTCACCTAGAACGTGAAATGATCAATATTCTAGATAATCACAAGAAAATACTTCTCTCCCAGGGCGTGAAATGACCAGCCTTCTAGTATTATCCTAGAGTCTTCTTCCTCTATGCTAGAAGAGAGTATTCACAGACTTGACCATCGTATATTCATTTTCGTGTATTCTCACTTTTTTAAGACACAGAATACCATATATACATAGGATTCTGGTGCCTGGTGGTATATATTAATTAAGCCTAATTGATTAGGGGCTTGGCTTCGCATTATCTATAACTTATCGTATATCCCTTAATGAAATGGTAATTAAAATGGCTAATGATGTGCATTTATTAGACCTAATGACTTATCCCTGAGATAGGTAGTTAACTCAAATGTGTATATAGTGATATCTTTCAGAGGTGAGGGTATATACATCGAGTGGTGTGTGTGTGTGTGTGTGTGTGTCTGTATATACACACACAGACACATACAGTGTATATAAACTGGGAGATGCGCACCTTTTCCTTTCTTTTTTTCCTGCCTGCATGCCTTCCTTTCTTCCATTCTTACTTGCTTCCTTCCTTCCTTAATTCCTTCCTTCCCTCCTTCCCTCCTTCCTTCCTCTGCTCGCCTAATCAAAATTTTTTTATTTCTGTTTACTTTCCGTTCTCCACACAGACTCTTGATTAATTTCAGTGTATATAGTTGAGGAACGTGTCTAACAGGGAGGGTAAGTGGGAGGGAAGGTGGGAGGGAAGGTGGGAGGAAGGTGGGAGGAAGGTGGGAGGAAGGTGGGAGGAAGGTGGGAGGGAAGGTGGGAGGGAAGGTGGGAGGGAAGGTGGGAGGGAAGGTGGGAGGGGAAAGGGGGGAGGGAAGGTGGGAGGAAGGTGGGAGGGAAGGTGGGAGGGAAGGTAGAAGAGAAGGTGGGGGAAAGGTGAGAGGGATGGTGGGGTTAAGGTGGGAGGGAAGGTGGGAAGGAAGGTGGGAGGGGATGATGTGGGAAGGTGCGGGAAGCGGAGGAAAGTGGAAGGAAGAGTTTCAAGAGAAAGTAGTAGAAAGCATATACGTGAAAGTGAATGTATTAAGAGAGGAAAAAGAATATATAAAAATCAATGAACGTATGGAAGGATAGAGAGAGAGAGAGAGAGAGAGAGAGAGAGAGAGAGAGAGAGAGAGAGAGAGAGAGAAAGAAAAGGGAGGAATATTGGAAGGGAGAAATCAAGAGAGGGAGTGAAATGAATTTTGTGTGGGAGGTGGGTAGTTTGTGTGGGAGGTGGGTACTTTGTGTGGGAGGTGGGTAGTTTGTGTGGGAGGTGGGTACTTTGTGTGGGAGGTGGGTAGTTTGTGTGGGAGGTGGGTAGTTTGTGTGGGAGGTGGGTAGTTTGTGTGGGAGGTGGGTAGTTTGTGTGGGAGGTGGGTAGTTTGTGTGGGAGGTGGGTAGTTTTTGTGGGAGGTGGGTAGTTGGGAGCTTGTGTGTTCGATTCTGACTAGTGCATAACTCAGGTCAATATTCCCGAGTTATTGCAAGTTATTCTTGTAGGCAGAAAAAGGTATATATACATATTACCCTCTGTATATATCATCATGTTACCCTCGTCAACCTCCTCCTCCTCCTCCTCCTCTTCCTCTTCCTCTTCTCCTCTCCTGCGTTTAAGCTGTTTACGATCTTCTTAGCACAGTCATGACCCGAAATGAACAGATGGAAATTAATCAAGTGGGATCTAATACCTTCCTGCCATGTCCCCTGCCGCCGCCGCCGCCGCCGCCGCCGCTGCCGCCGCCACAAACAATAGAGCTATATCTTATAACACAAAGTTATGTCTCTCTGTCTCTCCCCAGCTCCACACCAGCTGTCTCTCCCCAGCTCCACACCAGCTGTCTCTCCCTAGCTCCACACCAGCTGTCTCTGAGTTCCTGTATTGATGCCTCTGGCTGCTGTGTTTACATGTACATTTTTCACTGCTAATATTACCTCCACTTCGCTGGAGATGGGAGTTGTTTTTAAGGGACATTGATTTACGTCTCAAGGATGGTGCTCAGTCTCTTTTGAAGACGTTGAGATACGTGAGTGGGTGTTGCTCTGTCTCTTCATAAGACGCTGGGTTATTAACCCAAGACAGCCAGCAGTGAGGTTTATTTCTTTCAAGTGTAACCTCCAATCTTCTTTACCCAGGGTGCCACCCACAACCGTCGCCTAACACCCAGGTACCTGAACAGCGGCAGCAAATATTAGGTGACTTTCCTATGCATGGATAAGTGAGAGACACGGATGCAACAGTGTGCTGTCTCTATTGACGCGACGTTTCGCCCTCTCAACAAGTTTCTCCAGCCGAAATGCACAAGAGATAAAGATAAAGATAAGGGATGATACATAAACAGGAGACAGACAGGAGACCATAGGAGACAAAGAGGGTGAAACTAGAGGCTCCAGAGCTCTTTGCCTTTCAATCAGGGGATGGGTTCTTGATTCATGGAGGTGGAGCTGCCCGCTCCCCTTCCTGAGATCAAAACTGATTACCCCCTACCATTCCCCCAGGCTCTGCATGAGCCTCTACGGGTTTATTGCTCCTTCACGATAACAATAAAATAATCATAATAATAATAATAATAATAATAAAATAATAATAATAATAATAATAATAATAATAATAATAATAATAATAATAATAATAATAATAATAATAATAATAATAATAATAATAATAATAATAATAATAATAATAATAGACGAAGGCTCAACATCTCCAAGTTGTTGGAAGGGGTCGACCTCAGACTTGGTCAAGACTTTAATAAAGACTTTCAAAGTCTTGGAGACTTTGAAAGTCTGGGGAGATTGAAAGCTCTTTGAATCCTTTGAAGGAACTCAAAACTTTGATGGTGAGCGAAGGTTTTGTCTGTTTGAAGGTCTGCGGGTGTTACTTTGAAGGATCCGCTGGTGTTACTTTGAATGATCCACGAATGTTTCTTAGGAGGATGAGAGAATGTTCGTTTGAAGGTTCTAGTTTACGGGACTACACACACACACACACACACACACACACACACACACACACACACGATAACCAGTTACCCTGACGATAACCCAGCACACAGAACGACTCTTAGCAACATGTTTCAACCTTATCACGGACATTAAACGCACGAGGACACATCTGTAGATTAACAGTAACTCGTGAAACACTGTACTGTGCAATTTCTCTCCTCAGAAAACTGCAGTGTGGAGCATGTTTCTCCCGCTACGGTGAAATGATCATCGTCGGTAATTCTAAAAGTCTTTTAAGAGGGGAAAGTCTGTCATTATAAAACTTTTCGCCCACACAGTAGGTCTTCATTATACGATGTTTCATTCGTAGTGGGGCTTTGTTATGCGATGTTTCACCCTGCAGTGGGAATTTTTATGCGATGTTTCACCTAAAGTAAGAGGGGATTTGTAGTACGACGTTTCGTCCAAAATAAGGCTATATTGTACGCCGTTTCACTCACAGTGATAATTTATTATACGACATTTAACCAACGATGGGATTAATATGAAATATTTCACACAAAAAATGGAAACACGTTCACCATCATTCAATTAATAGCTGTTCTACTAGAACTGTAACATCCCCATCCCTCCTTCAGAGTGCAGGCACTGTACCTTCCACCCCCCAGGACTCAAGTCCGGCCAACCTGACCTTGCTCACACTCCAACACCTCGTCGAACGATAATTTATCAATTGCTCCCAAATTTCCGAAGTAAACGAACACTTTTGAATTTTTTTAAATCAGAAATAGCTGTGAATTATTGAACGTTTATTTCTGGATATAATATTTATATTTACCTATTTGTAGTGACAGAGGCGGAGCTGTGTTTGTCTTGCTCCTGCCTTCAGTATTTCTGCTGCTGTTGTCACCGTCTTCAGTATCTGTAGCTGTAGCAGCAAGACTCTGCTGCTGGTGTCTCGTGTACACTGTTTGGAGTTGGTGTTGAGTGTTGTCAGCGTCTCAACCATTCATACAGACGGTCTGGAGTTTTGAGACTCTCTGACCGCGGGTTCGAACCCCACCCGTGGTATGGTTTTTTTTTTTTAAGTGTTGTTAGCGTCTCGGCCATTCACACAGCTAAGCGTCGGCAATTATTTAGACTTTCAAGGTGTATTTTTACCGAGAAGGATTTACATTTTAGCATTTTTAGTGATTCAAGGAGGGTGTTTCCAGGTCCTGGAATATCTTAGATATTTTGCATGATCTAGTTTAATGATTTTTATATTAGTTATCTTTAACAAACGTACACCAACATTAATATAAATAAATGTATATATATATATATATATATATATATATATATATATATATATATATATATTATTATATAAATATATATATATATGTCGTGCCAATTAGGTAAAACTTGGGATTTTGGCTTAAATAGCAACGCTCACCTTGCCATATAAGACAAGCGAAAATTTGTGTATGCAATAATTTCGCAAAAATCATTCTGAACATAACGAAAAAAATATATTTCATTGTGTTTGTTTATTATTAAATTAATGTTAACGTATCTAAAATATATTTAGTTGGGTTAGGCTAAATTAAATTGCGCTTGTTGTAATAAGGTTAGGTAGGTTTTCAAAGTTTCTCTTAGTACAAAATTAAAAATTCTTACATTAATATAAATGAAAAAATATATCTTTAAACGTATAAGAGAAAATTTTAGAAAGGACTTAATTTTAGATGAGTTCTTGCTAATTGACCAGTTTTACCTAATCGGCACGACATATATATATATATATATATATATATATATATATATATATATATATATATATATATATATATATATATATATATTTTAAAAATCTTTGCTATAATTACCCATTGCCTATAATAAGCATGGCTAGAATAACCCTGGTAATAGAGTGGAAAGAGCAGTATCATGGTGGGGTTGTAGTGAGGTTTACGGGCTCTGGGAGTAGTCATGGCAGTATTATCGGCTGGTGTTAGCTTTATGTTTTCTTAATGTGCTCTCCCCAGTGATGTGTTGATGGCTCAACCGTCCCTCATCAACCTGCAGAGACAGAGAGAAGAGAGGAGGGGGAGAGAAGGAGAGACAGAGATAAGTCATGGGGAAGCTGGGGGCAAGAGAAAGGAAGGTGAAGAAACAGTGTAACAGAGAGAAAAGACGAGAAATGTGAGTAAGGATACACACTAATGATAATAAACAGTGGAATATATATATATATATATATATATATATATATATATATATATATATATATATATATATATATATATATATATAGTCTGCCGATTAGGTAAAACTTGCGATTTTGGCTTAAATAGCAACGTACCTTGCCATATAAGACAAGTGAAAATTTGTGTATGCAATAATTTCGCAAAATCATTCTGAACATAACGAAAAAATATATTTCATTGTGTTTGTTTATTATTAAATTAATGTTAACGTATCTAAAATATATTTAGTTGGTTAGGCTAAATTAAATTGAGCTTGTTGTAATAAGGTTAGGTAGGTTTTCAAAGTTTCTCTTGGTACAAAATTATAAATTCTTACATTAACATAAATGAAAAAAATATCTTTAAACGTATAAGAAAATTTTAGAAAGGACTTAATTTTAGATGAGTTCTTGCTAATTGACCAGTTTTACCTAATCGGCACGACATATATATATATATATATATATATATATATATATATATATTATTATAAATAATAGGGTTTTGTGTGTAAGAACATGTCACGATCAACGGTACTAACGTGAGTGTTTTCGGTCTAACCAGAGACTTTCATCACGATGCTAAACTATTTGGAAGAAAGTTTTAGTGCACGAAAGCAACACAAGTGCACACGGAAACACACCTATGATAGAACACAAGAGTTTAGGAGCACTGCAGTAAGCAGTGCTCACTGCTCACTTACTGTAACTGTTAGCGTGCTTACACCCCTCACAGCTTGCTTACACCCCTCACAGATCTTGTCCAACGAGTACCTTACCACAGTTTTTTCATATTATAATGAGTAAAGGAGGCGAGTAAAGAGAGAGTAAGAGGATGAATAAAGAGGAGTAAAGGGGGTGAGTCAAGCGAAGGATCCTGGAAGAGTCAGGTACTTGCTTCCTGTATTTATGACTTGGAGGGCGGTCGTTCAAGAGGTCTGACTACCTCATTTCGTCAGCCATAAGAGTCAGAGCTAATGGTTTTGATGTTACTGACACTCATAGTGATGGTGATGGTGGTGATGTGATGGTGGTGATGGTGGTGGTGGTGATAGTAGTGATAGTGCCAGACCCGCACTAATTATCCAGTGCCTCAGTATGTCTTCATTAACAATATATATATATATATATATATATATATATATATATATATATATATATATATATATATATATATATATATATATATATATTAAATTTTCAACATGTGTTTAGATTCCCAAAATTTTGCTAAGGTTGAGTGTGTCATGGAGAGATTTGTCTCTGTGTATTACTGTTGCTGCTACCCAGGGTACCTTTGCTATAATTAATGGACCATGATGGGCAGGTACTTCTGGGTAATAGTGCCCCATATATCTCTCTCTCCCTCTCTTACAAACACACACAAACACACACGTGTGTGTGTGTGTGTGTCAGGGGTCAGTTTGTTGCTGATCCTCTGCTCATTGCAATTGTTGTGGTTATTGTTCCTGTTGGTGCTGTTGTTGTGGCTGTTGTTGCTGCGTTTGTTGTTGTTGCGGCTGTTGTTGTTATGACTGCTGTTGCATACATCGTCATCGTGGCTGTTATTGTTGTTCCTGCTGATATAGTTCAGTTCATGGGAAGAGAAAGAGAGAGAGAAAGAGAGAGAGAGAGAGAGAGAGAGAGAGAGAGAGAGAGAGAGAGAGAGAGAGAGAGAGAGAGAGAGAGAGAGAGAGAGAGAGAGAGAAGAATTTCGACAGGAAGAGAAAACAATTTAAATGTATTGTCTGAAAGGATCAGAAGAGGATCCAAATCTGCTTATTCCACTCAAGGAGGATCAAGGGGCACATGAAAGTCTCAAAGAAGATCAGAGAGCATAGAGACGTCTCAAATAGGATCAGAGAGCATAAAGAAGAGTTAAAGAGGATCAGTGAGCATGGGAAAGATGCAGAGAAGATCAGAGAACATGAAAGAGCCCCAGGAAGGATACGGGGGCATCCGAAAGGTTTCTGAAACATAGAGGATCTTTTCCTGAAATACAGAAGTTTGAACTACTTGCATGAAACACTGAAAATTGTTTAGTATCTGAACTTCCCTGCTGAAGCCAGCAAACTCCTTTTTGAAGAGTGTACGAAAAACTTCGAAGGTTGAATAAGACTCAGAAGGAGGACTGGGAGCAGTCTGTGGGGACGTGTTCCACCAGTCCCCAGTGGGAACAGTCTGTGGGGACGTGTTCCACCAGTCCTCAGTGGGAACAGTCTGTGGGGACGTGTTCCACCAGTCTCCAGTGGGAACAGTCTGTGGGGACGTGTTCCACCAGTCCCCAGTGGGAACAGTCTGTGGGGACGTGTTCCACCAGTCCCCAGTGGGAACAGTCTGTGGGACGTGTTCCACCAGTCCCCAGTGGGAACAGTCTGTGGGGACGTGTTCCACCAGTCCCCAGTGGGAACAGTCTGTGGGGACGTGTTCCACCAGTCCCCAGTGGGAACAGTTTGTGGGGACGTGTTCCACCAGTCCCTAGTGGGAACATAATCTGTGAGGTTCTACCAGTCCCCAGTGGGAACAGTCTGTGGGGAAGTGTTTCACCAGTCCCCAGTGGGAACAGTCTGTGGGGACGTGTTCCACCAGTCCCCAGTGGGAACAGTCTGTGGGGACGTGTTCCACCAGTCCCCAGTGGGAACAGTCTGTGGGGACGTGTTCCACCAGTCCCCAGTGGGAACAGTCTGTGGGGACGAGTTCCACCAGTCCCCAGTGGGAACAGTCTGTGGGGACGTGTTCCTAACAGTCCCCAGTGGGACCAGTCTGTGGGGGCGTGTTCCACCAGTCCCCAGTGGGAACAGTTTGTGGGGACGTGTTCCACCAGTCCCTAGTGGGAACATAATCTGTGGGGTTCCACCAGTCCCCAGTGGGAACAGTCTGTGGGGACGTGTTTCACCAGTCCCCAGTGGGAACAGTCTGTGGGGACGTGTTCCACCAGTCCCCAGTGGGAACAGTCTGTGGGGACGTGTTCCACCAGTCCCCAGTGGGAACAGTCTGTGGGGACGTGTTCCACCAGTCCCCAGTGGGAACAGTCTGTGGGGACGTGTTCCTAACAGTCCCCAGTGGGAACAGTCTGTGGGGACGTGTTCCACCAGTCCCCAGTGGGAACAGTTTGTGGGGACGTGTTCCACCAGTCCCTAGTGGGAACATAATCTGTGGGGTTCCACCAGTCCCCAGTGGGAACAGTCTGTGGGGACGTGTTCCTAACAGTCCCCAGTGGGAACAGTCTGTGGGGACGTGTTCCTAACAGTCCCCAGTGGGAACAGTCTGTGGGGACGTGTTCCTAACAGTCCCCAGTGGGAACAGTCTGTGGGGACGTGTTCCTAACAGTCCCCAGTGGGAACAGTCTGTGGGGACGTGTTACTAACAGTCCCCAGTGGGAACAGTCTGTGGGAACCTGAACTGCAATTTAGTGTCTTGGGTCCCTTCCCCATGGGTTCCCACTGCTCAACATGGGTTCCTAGTGCTCAGTATGGGTCACCAGTGCTCAGTATGGGTCACCAGTGCTCAGTATGGGTCACCAGTGCTCAGTATGGGTCACCAGTGCTCAGTATGGGTCACCAGTGCTCAGTATGGGTACCCATGACCATAATAAAACTATTTTTAAAACACACTTTTCATAAAGAATATAAAAGGCTCAATATCGTAATCAGTTCTGCAGCTCCTGGACCCGCCCTCCCCTCTCGTAAATACACACACTGGCTCCCTTCCTTTCTCGCTTGTGTGTGTCTAGTTAATGGTTTAAATCGGACCGAAACGTCGTCATAAATCGGACCGAAACGTCTTCACAAATTTCACCGGACCGCGGGGGGCGTTGACCCACGAAATCCTCTTCAGGTATACTCCAGGTACGTGAGGTTTTTTTTGTGTCCATTTTTAGTACATTTTAAAGAAATATCCATTCGTGAATAAAGGTTTATAATTGGAAGCCATGAATAACCAACTCATTCAGCAGTGAATAATTAACTTACTCAGGTATGAGATTATTCATGTCTAAACAAGGAGACTCATTCACAGATATAAGTGGGGAGTATCCTACAGGAAGATCAACGTGGGAGTATCCTACAGGAAGATCAACGTGGGAGTATCCTACAGGAAGATCAACGTGGGAGTATCCTACAGGAAGATCAACGTGGGGAGTATCCTACAGGAAGATCAACGTGGGAGTATCCTACAGGAAGATCAACGTGGGAGTATCCTACAGGAAGATCAACGTGGGAGTATCCTACAGGAAGATCAACGTGGGGAGTATCCTACAGGAAGATCAACGTGGGAGTATCCTACAGGAAGATCAACGTGGGGAGTATCCTACAGGAAGATCAACGTGGGGAGTATCCTACAGGAAGATCAACGTGGGGAGTATCCTGCAGTAATAGGCACTACACTTTAGATGAGTCATCAACTACTTGTTACCGGATCTGATTTAGGTCCTCAATGGGTACATTTATTATCCTGGGAAGATGTGATTGGAAGCCTGTCAGTGGGATGACTGGAGACAGTGACTGTGTGGGGGACACTGTGAGGGAGGATATTATGGACTGTTTGGGGGGAGGGACATTAACTGTGTTGGGGACATTGCAAGGGATTACATTATTGACTGTTTGGAGGGACATTAACTGTGTTGGGGTTGTTGGACGATATTCAGCGATTGTGTGTGTGTGTGTGTGTGTGTGTACTCACCTATTTGCACTCAACTATTTGTGGTTGCAGGGGTAGAGTCATAGCTCCTGGCCCCGCGTCTTCACTGATCGCTACTAGGTCCTCTCTCTCTCTCTCTGCTCCATGAGCTTTATCAAACCTCGTCTTAAAATTATGTATGGTTCCTGCCTCCACTATATCTTTCTCTAGACTATTCCACTTCCTGACTACTCTGTGGCTGAAGAAATGCTTCCTAACATCCCGTTGACTCATCTGAGTCTTCAGCTTCCAGTTGTGTCCCCTTGTTTCTGTGTTCCTCTCTGGAGCATCCTGTCACTGTCTACCTTGTCGATTCCCCGCAGTATTTTGCATGTCGTTATCATGTCTCCTCTGACCCTCTTTCCTCCAGTGTTGTTAGTCCTAATTCCCTCAACCTTTCTTCATAGGACAGACCCCTGAGTTGTGGAACTAACTTGTCCAAACCTTTGCACTTTCTCTAGTTTCTTTACGTGCTTGACCAGGTGTGGGTTCCAGACTGGTGCTGCATATTCTAGTATGGGCCTGACGTACACGGTGTACAGTGTCTTGAACGATTCCTTGTTAAGGTAACGGAACGCTAATCTTAGGTTTGCCAGTCGCCATATGCTGCCGCAGTTATCTGGTTGATGTGTGCCTCCGGAGACGTGCTTGGCGTTATACTCACCCCAAGGTCTTTCTCCTTTGGCGAGGTTTGTAGCCTTTTTCCGCCTAGCCTGTACTCTGTCAGCGGTCTTCTTTGTCCTTCTCCGATGTTTATGACTTTGCATTTGGTGGGATTGAATTCGAGAAGCCAGTTGCGAGACCAGATGTCAAGCTTGTCCAGGTCTGTTTGAAGTCCTGCTTGGTCCTCTTCCGATGTGATTCTCCTCATTAATTTCACATCATCTGCGAACAGAGACACTTCTGAGTCTATCCCGTCCGTCATGTCATTTACATATACCAAGAATAACAATGGTCCTAGGACTGACCCCTGCGGTACACCGCTCGTCACAGGCGCCCACTGTGATACCTCATCACGCACCATGACCCGTTGTTGCCTCCCTGTGAGGTATTCCCTGATCCATTCCAGTGCCCTTCCTGTTATACATGCTTGTTTTTCCAACTTCTTTACTAATCTCATGTGAGGAACTGTGTCGAAAGCCTTCCTGCAGTCCAGGAAAATGCAATCAACCCACCCTTCTCTCTCTTGCCTTACCTCTGTTACTTTATCATAGAAATCCAGGAGGTTTGTTACACAGGATTTGCCTTCCCGGAATCCGTGCTGTCTGGTGTTTATTATCCTGTTCTGCTCCAGATGCTCCACCATTCTTTTTCTGATGATTTTCTCCAAGACTTTGCACACTATACACGTAAGTGACACTGGTCTATAGTTTAGTGCCTCTTTTCTGTCTCCTTTTTAAAAGATGAGGACTACGTTGGCCTTTTTCCATACCTCAGGTAGCTACCCAGTTTCAAGGGATGTATTGAATATTATGGTAAGTGGCACACTCAGTACCTCAGCTCCTTCCCGAAGAACCCACGGGGAGATATTGTCCGGACACATCGCCTTTGAGGTATCAAGGTCACTGAGTAACTGCTTCACCTCCTCCTCAGTTGTGTGTATGCCCTCTAGCACTTGATACATCCCTTGTTGGTGACGCACCCCATCCTGTCTACCCAGCTGCCTTCCTTCCTCCACTGTGAATACTTCCTTAAACTTCAAGTTGAGCTCCTCACATACCTCTTGATCATTACTTGTGAGTTCCCCATCTTCTCTCCACAGCCTTATCACCTGGTCCTTGACTGTTTTCTTCCTTCTGATGTGACTGTACATCAGTTTCGGGTCGGACTTAACTTTCGATGCTATGTCGTTTTCGTACTGTTTCTGGGCCTCCCTCCGTACCTGTGCATACTCGTTTCTAGCTCTTCTGCTAATCTCTTTGTTTACTTGGGTTCTTTGCCTTCTGTATCTTTTCCATTCTCTGACACTCTGAGTCTTTGCCTCCCTGCATCTTTGGGTAAACCAGGGGCTCTTTCTGGCCTTCCCATTTAATCTTTTTCCTCTGGGTATAAACCGTTCCTCTGCCTCCTTGCATTTTGCCCCTACGTATTCTATCATTTCATTTATTGACTGTCCTTCCATTTCCCTTTCCCACTGAACCCCCTGCAGGAAATTCCTCATGCCCGTGTAGTTTCCTCTTTTAAAGTCTGGTTTGTCTCTTTTGGTACCGTTTTCCCTCTCCACCTGTAGCTCTACAATGTACTCAAAGCTCAGCACCATATTGTCGCTGGCTCCCAGGGGGCTCTCGTGTGTTGTCTTCAATATCTGAGCTGTTCAGGGTGAATACAAGGTCCAGTCTTGCTGGTTCATCCTCTCCTCTCTCTCTGGTCGTGTCCCTGACATGTTGGTGCATCAGGTTTTCCAGTGTGTGTGTGTGTGTGTGTGTGTGTGTGAGTGAGTGTGTGTGTGTGTGTGTGTATGTGTGAGTGTGTGTGTGTGTGTGTGTGTGTGTGTGTGAAGGAGAGCAGTAAACACACTCACCATTACCATGAGACATAATCTGGTCATAAGAAGAGTCTGAACCTCATCCTGGGACGACATATCGGAAGGGTAAACACCAGCCCCCAACCTGACCTGCCCCGTTCCCCTCACAGAGGGCAGAGACGGAGGAGGGGGAGCCCTGCGTGATGGAGGAGGGGGAGCCTTGCGTGATGGAGGAGGGGGAGCCCTGCGGGATGGAGGAGGGGGAGCCCAGCGTGATGGAGGAGGAGCTGACGTGAGTGAAGGAGAAGAAGACGTGAGAGGAGGATGAGTGGAAGACATAAGTTTGAGAAGAAAGGGAGACATGAGCGGAGGAAGAGAGGGTAGAAAAGAGGTAGGGGAAAAAGTAGATGGAGGAGGAAGAGAAGCTAGAGGAGAAGGAGAAAGAGGAGACGGTGGAGGAGGAGGAAAAAGGAAAAGGAGTGTAAGAAATTAATCAGATAAAAAGACAGGAGAGAGAGAGAGAGAGAGAGAGAGAGAGAGAAGAAAGAGAGAGAGAAGAGAGAGAAGAGAGAAGAGAGAGAGAAGAAAGAGAAAAGAGAGAGAAGAGAAAGGAGAGAGTAAAGAGAAGATGGAGTAATGAGACAGTAAACAGAGAGAAGAAGAAAAGAAAAAGAGGAAGACAGTAACAAAAGCAGAAGTCCAATTTTGTTCAACTTCCTCAGCAGTGTCATTACTTCCTCCTTCGACATGTAACTTCCCTAGAATTACTGTCGCTTTGCCCCTTCAGCCAAACCTTCAGCCACTACCCTCGCCCCCTCACTCAATACTGCCTTAAATCTAATGCTTTAGTTCTGGTAAATCTTTCTACCGTCTTCAGTGAGTGTTGTTTCCTCACGGCTCGTGTCCACTCTGACTTGTCCTTTGCTGCTAAGTCATTCTCCAGGTGAACCAGGACCTTTGATTTGATCCTATGAACTCTCTGTGCTACACTGGCTCGTACTAATACCCCAGTCTCCTATTGTTCATTGGCGGGGGAAGAGGTGGGGAAGCTAAGGAATAGGTGGGGAAGCTAAGGAAGAGGTGGGGAAGATATAGAAGAGATGGGGAAGCTAAAGAAAAAGTGGGGAAGATAGAGAAGAGGTGGGGAAGCTATAAATTACTGTTGACATTTCCTTGGGTTCTCTGGTTTTCATTCCTTCAACTTAATAGTTATTGAAATTGCTGGTGTTCATGTTTATCAACTCCTCAAACCTCCCTGATCCTTTATTATTGCCACCTCTCCTCCTCCTCTTCCTCCTCATCTTCCTTCTCTTCCTCCTCCTCCTCTGTTCTTTCTCTTCTCACTATGAGGTACCCCTCTGGGAACAATGCATTCACTGTCAATCCAGAGAGTCTTATCCACGACAGTTATAACATCTGGATGCTACTCTGCTAACCTGTCCATTAATTCACCAATTTTCTTTGGTGATTTCATTTGAATTTGTGCACCAAATTCGGATATTTTCATCATTCACTTCATGCTGTCACGTCTGGCATTGGGACTGACTTCAGAAGGTGCCTTGTGGCCTGGTGGCTAAAGCTCTCGCTTCACACGGCGAGGCGTCCGGGTTCGATTCCCGGCGAGGGTAGAAACATTGGGCGTGTTTCCTTACACCGGTTGCCTATGTTCACCCATCAGTAAAATAGGTACCTGGGTGTTAGTGGACTGGTGTGGGTCGCATCCTGGGACAAAACTGACCTTATTTGCCTGAAATGCTTTCTATATAGTAGTATGTCATTGATGTCAGCTAGGCCTGTATACCTTGTACATGTTCTTGTAGAAATAATAACAATAATAATTAGTTATTATTATTATTATTATTATTAAGGGAGTGAGAGTGGTAGAGAGGGAAGTGGTATTATTAGGACTGGTGCGGAAAGGGAGAGTAGAATGGGAGGAATGCAAGTGGGAAGTGAGGGAACGAGAGAAAAGACAGGGGAGGGGGGGAAGACTTGAATTTGAGGGCTTTACAGGAAGGATCAGGGAGAAGTAGGAAGAATCAAGGAGAAGTAGGGGGGAGCAGGAAGGATCAGGGAGAAGTAGGGGGAGCAGGAAGGATCAGGGAGAAGTAGGGGAGAGCAGGAAGAATCAGGGAGAAGTAGGGGGGGCAGCTGGAAGTATCAGGGAGGAATATGGAGAAGCAGAATTATGGAGGAGCAGATAAAATCAGGGAGAAAAGAGGCGCAATTGTGGAAGTAAGGATTGAGGAATATAAAGTTGGAGGAATGGAAGTAGACTTGGATGAAAGAGAGGGAGAGAAAGAGGGAGAGAGAGGGAGAGAAAGAGGGAGAGAGAGAGAGGATGGAACAGTGAATGGAAATAGGGTAGGGGTTGAGATGGTATTGGAGATAATTGGAAGAGGCTGTTGTTTGTTACTCCTGGTTACTGATTGTTAGTGCTGGTTGTTAAAGGTAAGGGTGGGAGGGAGGGTGTGGGGAGGATGGTGTGGGGATGTGTGGGAGGAAGGGTGTGGGGAGGATTGTGTGGGGATGTGTGGGGAGGGAGAGTGTGGAGAGGATGGTGTGGATATGTGTGGGGAGGGAAGGGTGTGGGGAGGATGGTGTGGGGATGTGTGGGGGTGGGGATGTGGGGGGAGGGGAGGGTTAAGGGATATGTGGGGAGGGGAGGGTTTACGAATGGTGTTTGTGGGGAGTGTGTGTAGTCACCTAATTGTGGTGCAGGGGTCGACTCATAGCTCCTGGCCTCACCTCTTCATTGGTCGCCACTAGGTCCACTCTCTCCCTGCTCCATGAGCCTTATCATGCCTCATCTTAAAGCTATGTATGGATCCTGCCTCCACTACATCACTCTCCAGACTATTCCACTTCCTGACATCTCTATGACTGAAGAAATACTTCCTAACATCCCTGTGACTCATCTGAGTCTTCGATTTGAGTGAGTGAGTGAGTGAGTGAGTATGTGTGTGTGTGTGTGTGTGTGTGTGTGTGTGTGTGTGTGTGTGTGTGTGTGTGTGTGTGTGTGTGTGTGTGTGTGTGCCTGTGCACCCTCTCACCCGTCCATCTCATTACCCTGGCTGTGGGTTGATACTCGCTTTTGGATGCTCAATTTTCGTAATTATTATTGATATTCCATTATCCTCCATCGCTGGGCGACCTGTCCTCCTCCTCCCCTCACTGCCCCATCTCTACCACCTCTTTTCCCTTCTTTCCCCCCTTCCCCTCACCAACCCTCCCCACATAGTCCTGCACAAGCACACTGAATGAGAACGGTATTTAAGTCAAACATAAGACCTCATTCGTTGCTTCGCTCTGGTGGCCTCCAGCAAGCGCCGTCAAGCGTCGCACGAACTTCCCTTAATTAAATTAGATGCAGCGATTACAGGATGCATTAAAATGCTCTCGTTCGCTTATGTTCGGGCTTTTAGTAAGATTGCACAAATACTGCAGGAGGAGATTAGGGGGTACCACTGAAATCCGGAGAAGGGATTTTTTTTTATTTCCTAAGCGCGTTTATACACTGTTGTGACGACGGCGCATCACACGGGTATGACAGACCGTGTGATCAGATATACGTGTATAGGAATATTCGCCGACTGAAGCTCTCGTGAGAGTAGTAGAGTTTTTTATAGATGGTATATCTGTGGGAGTTATGTACACGAGATGGTATATCTGCGGGTGTTATGTACACGAGATGGTATATCTGCGGGTGTTATGTACACACAGAGATGGTATATCTGCGGGTGTTATGTATACACACAGATGGTATATCTGCAGGTGTTTGTTGCTGAGAATATTTTTCTCAGGCTTCGAAGCACTCGAATGAGATCCTGTTTCTGCAACAGGCTGTTGCATATGTTATCAACTTGCTGGTGCAGAAGGCTATTCCAACAGACTATTGCATTCGCCTATTATATCAGCTTCTTGCATTTGGCTGTTGCTAAAGCCGACAAAGACAGGAGGATAACACCAGAGCATCTCTGGCTATCACAGGACATAGTGAGGACTCACACACACATATACAACGCTATTTCAAGACGATTTCTCACATCATCACAGTTCTTCGATAATGTGATAAATCACGAAAGCGCTTGAAATTTCATTATTTTTACACAGTGGTTTCTCTACATATTGTGACGTCACCTGTTTACTGTGATCTTATGGTATATATATATATATATATATATATATATATATATATATATATATATATATATATATATATATATATATATGTATATATATATATATATATATATATATATATATATATATATATATATATATATATATATATATGTGTGTGTGTGTGTGTGTGTGTGTGTGTGTGTGTGTTTTACTCACTAATTGTGGTTGAAGGGGTCGAGACTCAGCTCCTGGCCCCGCCTCTTTGCTGTCCGTTACTGGGTCTCTGCTCTCCCTGCTCCATGAACTTTATCATACCTTGTCTTAAAACTATGTATGGTTCCCGCCTCCACTATATCGTTCGCTAGACTATTCCACTTCCTAACTACTATATGGCTGAAGAAGTGCTTCCTAACATCCCTTTGACTCATCTGAGTCTTCAGCTTCCAGTTGTGTCTCCTTGTTTCTGTATTCCCTCTCTGGAACATCCTGTCACTATCTACCTTGTCGATTCCCTGCAGTATTTTGTATGTCGTTATCATGTCTCCTCTAACCCTTCTGTGTGTGTGTGTGTGTGTGTGTGTTCTAGGTAGTAGGTTGGTAGACAGCAACCTCCCAGGGAGGTACTACCGTCCTGCCAAGTGAGTGTAAAACGAAAGCCTGTAATTGTTTTACATGATGGTAGGATTGCTGGTGTCTTTTTTCTGTCTCATAAACATACAAGAGTTCAGGTACATCTTGTACTTCTACTTACACTTAGGTCACACTACACATTCATGTACAAACATATATATACACACCCCTCTGGGGTTTCTTCTATTTTCTTACTAATTCTTGTTCTTATTTCCTCTTATCTCCATGGGGAAGTGGAACAGAATTCTTCCTCCGTAAGCCATGCGTGTCGTAAGTGGCGACTAAAATGCCGGGAGCAAGGGGCTAGTAACCCCTTCTCCTGTATATATTACTAAATGTAAAAGGAGAAACTTTCGTTTTTCCTTTTGGGCCACCCTGCCTCGGTGGCCACCCTGCCTCGGTGGGCCACCCTGCCTCGGTGGCCACCCTGCCTCGGTGGGCCACCCTGCCTCGGTGGGCCACCCTGCCTCGGTGGGAAAAGGCCGACGTGTTGAAAGAAAGAAAATGTATGTGTGTGTGTGTGTGTGTGTGTGGAGAGAGAGAGAGACAGACAGAGACAGAGAGACAGAGAAACAGAGAGACAGAGATAGAGCAAGGAGGTCGACACGAGGATGGCTCGCATATCAAACATACCAAGCTTTCTCTCCAGCGAATCCATGAATTTCAATGAAATGGCTAGAGCCTGGTCGCTGGCTGGGATGGATGAGGTGGATGGGGGATGGCAAAGGACAGGCTAGTGCATCACTAGCTCCATGCACTCCAGAGAACGCCTGGATCAACCAACACGAGGAGATATGGTCCCAACATTCAAAACACTCCCATGGCTTAAACAACAGGGCTGTAACAACATTAAGTGCTGATGGATGTAAATTACTCACCCAAATGCGCAAAGTCAGTCAAAAAAAGTATATAGTTTTATGGATTAAATAGCTGCTGTAAGAGATACATGTTTGGTATTGTAATTATTAAAATATGTTAATGATCATAGTTGTGTGTGTGTGTGTGTGTGTGTGTGTGTGTGTGTGTGTGTGTGTGTGTGTGTGTGTGTGTGTGTGTTTGTGTGTGTGTGTGTGATTGTGTGTGTACTCACCTAATTGTGCTCACCTAATTGTGGTTGCAGGGGTCGAGACTCAGCTCCTGGCCCCGCCTCTTCGCTGTCCGCTACTGGGTCTCTGCTCTCCCTACTCCATGAGCTTTATCATACCTTGTCTTAAAACTAAGTATGGTTCCCGCCTCCACTATATCGTTCGCTAGACTATTCCACTTCCTAACTACTCTATGGCTGAAGAAATGCTTCCTAACATCCCTTTCACTCATCTGAGTCTTCAGCTTCCAGTTGTGTCCCCTTGTTTCTGTGTTCCCTCTTTGGAACATCCTGTCACTATCTACCTTGTCAATTCCCCGCAGTATTTTGTATGTCGTTATCATGTCTCCTCTGACCTTTTGTGTGTGTGATTGTGTGTGTGTGTGTGTGTGTGTGTGTGTGTGTGTGTGTGTGTGTGCATGAGATAATGTTTGTCAGAATGTGATTCTCAGATTGTGTTTGTCAAATTGTGTTTATGTGATTGTGTTTGTGAGACAGTGTGTGTGGGGGGGGGAGAGAGAGGGAGAGAGAGAGAAAAACAAACAGACAGACATACATAGAGAGACAGAGACAGAGAGAGACAGAGGTGTTTCAGAAAGGTTGTGTTCCCTAAGGTCTGAAATTGAAATCGGAGAGTAAAATGCAGTGCAAATGTAGGAAGCATGCAGTTGAAAGCACTTTCAGAAGCCCCTCGTTGATGAATCACTGAAGCCTGAAGCACACCTGTGAGATGATACAGTGAACAAGTTACATGGAAGTACAAGGGAGTCCATGGGAGTACGTGGGATTACACCAGTGTACATGGGAGAACATGGGAAGGACAGATTGCAGAGGATTTACGAGTCCACACCCAGGCTATCTACTCAGAACAACTATCTATTTCAACCCACATTTAGAAGCATCGTGAATTATACCCGTACATGTGTATGTACCAAGTAACAGCCAAGTAACCTGGCGGGTAAACAACTCTGAACGATACCTGTTCTGTCTGGCTGATTGTGCAACAGCCATGAACCAACAGACTACTAGACCAGCACTCGTGATCGACCGATGGTACTGAAGCACGATAAAAGAGTCAATTTCAGTCACATTATGAAATGATTTAATATATCTGAAAGCAACCATGGCATTTTTATTGCATTTCCAGAGAAAAATTATTATTAATTACTTTCCATAAATGATAATATTTCGTTGTTGTATTAGTTACAAACTAGAATGTTTATATTTAACGATAAGAAATAAAAGCTGCACAATAAATTCCATTGTTTATATATATATATATATATATATATATATATATATATATATATATATATATATATATATATATATATATATATATATATATATATATATAGTGGCGGGCTTTAAATCGTTAACCAATAACCAGCAACAATAACTGCAAGAACCATAACAACCACTACGATAGCCACAACAATAACAGCATCAACCACCACAACAACCACCACAACAACCACCACAACAACCACCACAACAACCAACCACCACAACAACCACACCAACAACAATTCAGGAACTCTTCACGTTAGACTGAAAAAGCAAAGTCACATATATATTTTTTTTTAATGCGAATGTATTAAGAAATATTTTAAAACTAAAATAAAATAAAAGTGACCCCAGTAACACTCAATAAAGTAACATATATTGGAGTGAAATTCCAAAATATTTCGTACACCGTTGCTGTCTATGTGTCGAGATCAGCTGGTTATCACACACACACACACACACACACACACACACGTATGTCACCTTTGTATCAAGTCCACAACATATTCACCGGGGCCAGGAGCTGAGTCTCGACCCCTGCAACCACAATTAGGTGAGTACACACACACACACACTTATGTCACCTTTGTATCAAGTCCACAACATATTCACCACTACTGGTGTTACCAATCTTAGATTTTATCATTTTCTCTGTCTGCCTGTCTCTCTCTCTCTCTCTCTCTCTCTCTCTCTCTCTCTCTCTCTCTCTCTCTCTCTCTCTCTCTCTCTCTCTCAGGAGAGACAGTAGTTGGAGTATGACCTTGCTGCCTCATTGAGCATCACCCTCACTTCACCCTCATCCAGATTGTTATTGCTGGAGAGAGGGCAATGGAAGAGGGGAGACAGGGAAAGGGGAAAAATGAAAGGAATGGGTAAGAAAATATAGGAGGATGAGACAGGAACAATGGGACGGTAGAGGAAAGAAGGGGAAAGGAGATGGTGAGGGAAGGAGGGACAGGAGAAGAGAGGTGAGGGGAAAGAGAGAGAGAGAGAGAGAGAGAGAGAGAGAGAGAGAGAGAGAGAGAGAGAGAGAGAGAGAGAGAGAGAGAGAGAGAGAGCATGAGGGGAGAGAAGAGAGCGGTGAGTGGTCACTGACAGGTCCATAATGAAGGACTAATGGAATATGTTGGAGGGTGAGTTGATGGAGTGGAGTGGAGGATGAGTTGGAGTGATGGAGTGGAGGGTGAGTTGGAGTGATGGAGTGGAGGGTGAGTTGGAGTGATGGAGTGGAGGGTGAGTTGGAGTGGTGGAATTCAGGGTAAATTAATGGAGTGATGGAGTGGGGGCTGAGTTGATGGAACGATGGAGCAGATCGTGAGTTAGAGTGATGGAATGGAGGATTAGTTGGGAGTGATTTAGTGGTGGGTGAGTTGGAGTGATGTGTGAGGTGATGGAGTGATGTGTGAGTTAGAGTGATGGGTGAGTTAGAGTGATGGGTGAGTTAGAGTGATGGGTGAGTTAGAGTGATGGGTGAGTTAGAGTGATGGGTGAGTTAGAGTGATGGGTGAGTTAGAGTGATGGGTGAGTTAGAGTGATGGGTGAGTTAGAGTGATGGGTGAGTTAGAGTGATGGGTGAGTTAGAGTGATGGGTGAGTTAGAGTGATGGGTGAGTTAGAGTGATGGTGAGTTAGAGGATGTGTGAGTTAGAGTGATGGGTGAGTTAGAGTGATGTGTGAGTTAGAGTGATGGGTGAGTTAGAGTGATGGGTGAGTTAGAGTGATGGGTGAGTTAGAGTGATGGGTGAGTTAGAGTGATGGGTGAGTTAGAGTGATGTGTGAGTTAGAGTGATGGGTGAGTTAGAGTGATGGGTGAGTTAGAGTGATGGGTGAGTTAGAGTGATGGGTGAGGTGATGGAGAGGTGGAGAGGAAAGTTGAAAATTATAATTTATATGTAGCATATATCTACGTATCTATCTACTATCTATCTATTTCTTTGGGTCTGTCTGTCTGTCTGTCTGTCTGTCTGTCTGTCTGTCTGTCTGTCTCTCTGTCTCTCTGTCTCTCTGTCTCTCTGTCTCTCTGTCTCTCTCTCTCTCTCTCTCTCTCTCTCTCTCTCTCTCTCTCTCTCTCTCTCTCTCTCTCTCTCTCTCTCTCTCTCCCAATTAGCAAAATAATTACCCTTAATTGACAACATATTACAAATTTCTCAATTAATGGCATATACTCACAAAATCATAAATATATTATTTTTTTCCCCCGGCAAATACACGGAAGATAATAGAATTTTTCGGGGGATTTGTAGAAATGATGATTTGTGTAAAATGATTTGTGTCTCTCCATGTGGCTGTAATGAGCTTATTCTGTCACAGGAGTGCAGTGTTTTTTTATGTTAATCAGGAGTAATTAATGTTATCAATGAGCTGGCTCTTGTCTGATGAGGAGAGCTGGGGACGTGGAGTGTCACCGCGGGGCCGGATGCGTGGGGAGAGCTGGGGACGTGGAGTGTCACCGCGGGGCCGGATGCGTGGGGAGAGCTGGGGACGTGGAATGTCACCGCTGGGCCGGATGCATGGGGAGTTGGGTGAACCGGATACATGAGGATTGGGGTGATGGATCCATCGAATACATAGAGAGTAGTTAGTAAATTGCTGGACCAGATACAGGCATATAAAATATTATTATTATTATTATTATTAACAGTAGTAGTATTATGTGATAAATGGTTTTGAAAACCGACAATTTGAAGAACTGAGACACTTATGCAACATATGGGAATCTTTATTGAAGAAACGTTTCGCCACACAGTGGCTTCATCAGTCCAATACAAAGCAGGAAGGTGTAAGGAGAGGAGGAGTTTGAGGTAATCAGTCCCTCAGCCTGGAATCGATTTGTTTAATCCATCAATCTTGTAGGAAGTACAGCATAAGGCCAGAGAAGTGGCTTATATACCTCACTCACCTGACTGCAGTATATAAGCCACTTCTCTGTACTTCCTACAAGATTGATGGACTGTACATATCGATTCCAGGCTGAGGGACTGATTCCCTCAAACTCCTCCTCTCCTTACACCTTCCTGCTTTGTATTGGACTGATGAAGCCACTGTGTGGCGAAACGTTTCTTCAATAAAGATTCCCATATGTTGCATAAGTGTCTCAATTCTTAAAGTAGTTGTAGCAGCAGTAGTATAGTCAGGTAGGAAGCACTAATACCGTAGGGCTTGGTGCCGTTTCATGGCGAGGTTACCATGACCCCGGGCGACAATGACAGATTTCAGGGTGTGTATTTACTAACACGTTGAGAATCTTCTGTACTCCGTATATCGTTATTGTGTATAATATCATTATTATATAATTATTATACACAATACAGACGGTCGAGGAATTACTGTACTGGTCGCACAGCCATTCCCATGTTGCTGACGGACGTAGCTACGGTATGATGGACGTACACAAGATGCTGAATGTAGAAGTAGGATTGGTCACAGAGGTGTTGCCTCTTACACAAAAGCTCACAGATATATAAAAAAAAAGCTCTACCGTACGTTCATCTTCGTGCGGAGGTAAGGTCGGACCTGCTGGTCTCTTGTGGGTAGGTAAGGTTCGTCAGGAAACAGGACAGGTGTTTCCTGACGCGGGTCTTAGTCAGATGATGATCCGCCATTGGAGCTTTCGGTCATCTGACCGAGGCCTTCCGCCGGCTTACCGGTTCACCCCTTTAAAAATTATTGTCAATAGTCTCTTGTGCACGCGTACACGCAAAGTAGTGCGCTAATAGCAACCTTTTCTTGCGTTCTGATAATAAGTATGTAATTAAAAAAAATCACGGTAACCAAACAAATTATCATTATAATTTTTAATAATACTAGTAATTATAATTATCATAATCAAAACCAAGCGCTAAACCCGGAAGGGTCGCGAAGCTTGCCGTAGTTAAGCATCAAGATGCTCGCGGGGAAGAGCTAAACCCGCATGGGTCATGTAGCTCGTAAATAGCGGAAATTATTTCCACACTTTTTTTTTTTTTTTTTGCAGTTTGGTGGACGCAAAAGTGTCCCGCTGACTGCAATGTTGCAATGTTGCAATGTTGCAATGTTGCAATGTTGCAATGTTGCAGATCCAAACAGGAGTTTGAGGAGGGATTTGATGAGAAGTGTCTTTCACGATTCGCGGACGAGTGAGCCTCACGATCTGCGGACGAGTGAGCCTCACGATCTGCGGACGAGTGAGCCTCACGATCTGCGGACGAGTGAGTCTCACGATCTGCGGACGAGTGAGCCTCACGATCTGCGGACGAGTGAGCCTCACGATCTGCGGACGAGTGAGCCTCACGATCTGCGGACGAGTGAGTCTCACATATCTGCGGACGAGTGAGCCTCACGATCTGCGGACGAGTGAGCCTCACGATCTGCGGACGAGTGAGTCTCACGATCTGCGGACGAGTGAGTTTCACGATCTGCGGACGAGTGAGCCTCACGATCTGCGGACGAGTGAGCCTCACGATCTGCGGACGAGTGAGCCTCACGATCTGCGGACGAGTGATCCTCACGATCTGCGGACGAGTGAGCCTCACGATCTGCGGACGAGTGAGCCTCACGATCTGCGGACGAGTGAGCCTCACGATCTGCGGACGAGTGAGCCTCACGATCTGCGGACGAGTGAGCCTCACGATCTGCGGACGAGTGAGTCTCACGATCTGCGGACGAGTGAGCCTCACGATCTGCGGACGAGTGAGCCTCACGATCTGCGGACGAGTGAGCCTCACGATCTGCGGACGAGTGAGTCTCACGATCTGCGGACGAGTGAGCCTCACGATCTGCGGACGAGTGAGTCTCACGATCTGCGGACGAGTGAGCCTCACGATCTGCGGACGAGTGAGCCTCACGATCTGCGGACGAGTGAGCCTCACGATCTGCGGACGAGTGAGTCTCACGATCTGCGGACGAGTGAGCCTCACGATCTGCGGACGAGTGAGCCTCACGATCTGCGGACGAGTGAGCCTCACGATCTGCGGACGAGTGAGCCTCACGATCTGCGGACGAGTGAGCCTCACGATCTGCGGACGAGTGAGCCTCACGATCTGCGGACGAGTGAGCCTCACGATCTGCGGACGAGTGAGTCTCACGATCTGCGGACGAGTGAGTTTCACGATCTGCGGACGAGTGAGCCTCACGATCTGCGGACGAGTGAGCCTCACGATCTGCGGACGAGTGATCCTCACGATCTGCGGACGAGTGAGCCTCACGATCTGCGGACGAGTGAGCCTCACGATCTGCGGACGAGTGAGCCTCACGATCTGCGGACGAGTGAGCCTCACGATCTGCGGACGAGTGAGCCTCACGATCTGCGGACGAGTGAGTCTCACGATCTGCGGACGAGTGAGTTTCACGATCTGCGGACGAGTGAGCTAGCGCTCAAAACAAAACAAAAGCTTTGAAGTGAATGGAAGTATAATTGGTCCAGCGTTACTCAAAATTAACACCTCAGCTCAGCTTACAGGCTTAGAGCTTATCATATCTCGGCTCACCTCAGCTTAAAAGCTTAGAGCTTATTATCATACCTCAGCTCACCTTAAAATTACTATATTTCCTCACTATCCAAGACTTTTTCTTTCTGTTCACCCCCCCAACGTTCTCACCCTTCCCTCTCCCTCACACTCCCTGTTGTCCCTCGCCTCCTCCCTCACAGGTACACAAGCTACCTGCTCATTAATAGAGAATTAGTTAACAGTAATCACCTTAGGTTCAGGATAATTGTCAAGCTGTTTCACTGAATGTCTGATTGACTAGTGTGGCTATATTAGTGTGGCTATATTAGTGTGGCTATATTAGTGTGGCTATATTAGTGTGGCTATATTAGTGTGGCTATATTAGTGTGGCTATCTCTGTTTGGCTATATTAGTGTGGCTATATTAGTGTGGCTATCTCTGTTTGGCTATATTAGTGTGGCTATCTTTGGCTATATTAATATGGCTATCTTTATTGGCTATATTAGTTTGGCTATCTTATATATATATATATATATATATATATATATATATATATATATATATATATATATATATATATATATATATAATATATATATATATATATATATATATATATATATATATATATATATATATATATATATATATATATATATATATATATATATATATATATATATATATATATAGGGGAGAGAGAGAGAGAGAGAGAGGGAGAGAACTTTTTCTGAGGTTTAAAATCTCTTGCTGCTTTCTAATCTAACTTACTTTCTTTTTCGTTTTAAGTGTTGCTGGGGAGATGGGAAGGACGAGGAACCGTGATGTTAGTGTGGATGAGAAGGGAGGAGTGAGAAGCAGCAATAATATAAAGGCCACCACAGGAACAACAACAACAAACTTGCTTTATAAATTGCCCAATAATGCAAATGAAAGCGTGGGTGGACAATATTGTTTAAATTATCATAATGGCTTGAGTACTAAAGAGACGATAATGGCAGGGAAGAGTTTGTTGTGGGTGGGGAGAAGAGGGCAGAATCAGTGAGGTGGGGGTGGTGGGGAGGGATCTTTGGAGTGGCATTATGAAACGTTATATCGAAAGAACAGGGGGGGGGAAGTTTCACAAAGCTCTGCACAGAGCGAAACGTTGACCCAAGGAAAGCTCCTTCTGCAGCTTGTGGATTTTCATGGGGCTTCTTGGTAGAGAGTTGGGAAAGCTCTGAAATGAAGGTTTGGCCAGGGTACAAACTTGTATCCAAGGAAGATAACAGAGGGAAGATGACTGAAGGAAGATAGCAAAGGTAAGATGACTGAAAAAAGATAATAGGGGGAAGATAAGTGAAGGAGGATGACTGAAGGAACATGACTGAAGGAAGATAACAGAGGGACGATCACTGAAGATAACAGGGGGAAGATAACTGAAAGGAGATAACCATTGTTGACAATTTTCACATTACAAATGGTGTGCAATATGAACAGGTTGATGAGTGTTGCTGCTGACTAGTCGTTCCGAAACGTTCATCGGTGGCAAACAGAAATGGAGAGGTAGTATGAGGTAATCAGTCCCTCTGCGTTGACTGATGAGACTGACTATCAAGGCTGAGGTACTGACTACCTCTCTATCTCTGTCTCACTTTTGTAGTGTGGACTATTGAGTCATAATAGCAATAATAATAATAATAATAGTAATAACAATAACAATAATAATAGTAACAATAATAATATTATTATTAGTTTTACTCTTATTATTATTATTATTATTATTATTATTATTATTATTATTATTATTATTATTATTATTATTATTATTATTATTATAACTAAAATATAGAAAATTAACAACTATCAATAGATTAATAACGTCAGTTGTACTGCTACCATTAAGCGTGATGCCACGACAAAGTTCCTGGGCCCTAATTACCCCTGACGTGTAATTACCAATTAATAATTCACCCGTTCATGGACAAAAGAGATAGATTTTGACCCCCTTTACCCCCTCCCCCAGCCATTTCACTCAAAAAATAAAATAGAGGCGGCCTGGCCATTAGAGTCAGTTTGAATAGGCCAAATGAGGGAGCTAGTCCCCCAACATAACTGTAATTGTTAAGCATTGATTGAAAATTGATTTTTTAACTGTTTCTCTGTCTGTCTGTCTGTCTCTCTCTCATTATTCTTCGCCCTCCCACTAAATCTCCCTCAGTGCGATATACACACATCTGTATATATATATATATATATATATATATATATATATATATATATATATATATATATATATATATTATATGATATAGTATATATACCATATATATATATTATATAGTATATATACGATATATGCTATTATATATAGTATATATACTACCTCGAGGCATATCTAGTTTATGTGAGAGAGAGTGAGAGAGAGAGAGAGAGAGAGAGAGAGAGAGAGAGAGAGAGAGAGAGAGAGAGAGAGAGAGAGAGAGAGAGAGAGAGAGAGAGAGAGAGAGAGAGAGAGAGATTAACTCCAGGCAATTAGTCGCAAATGATTGGTATTCTGACGATTAAGCTCTCTGATTAGCCATTCAGTTTTAATTACTAATTGCCAATGGGATAATTATTGGTGTTGCTCTGGCGACCCACCAGCCAACACCTCCCAGTACATTATCCAACACCAGGTCTGCTTTATGCTCTTCCTTTTTTACACCACTGTTTTTCTTACAGCACTGTTTTTTACAACACTGTTTTACTTACAGCACTGTTTTTTACAACACTGTTTTACTTACAGCACTGTTTTTTACAACACTGTTTTACTTACAGCACTGTTTTTTACACCAGTGTTTTTTTCACACCAGTGTTTTTTACACCAGTGGTTTTTACACCTAAAGTGGTTTTTTTACACCAGTGTTTTTTTCACACCAGTGTTTTTTTCACACCAGTGGTTTTTTACACCAGTGGTTTTTTACACCAGTGGTTTTTTTACACCAGTGTTTTTTCACACCAGTGGTTTTTTACACCAGTGGTTTTTTACACCAGTGGTTTTTTTACACCAGTGGTTTTTTTTACACCAGTGGTTTTTTACACCAGTGGTTTTTTACACCAGTGGTTTTTTACACCAGTGGTTTTTACACCAGTGTTTTTTTACACCAGTGGTTTTTTTACACCAGTGGTTTTTTTACACCAGTGGTTTTTTACACCAGTGTTTTTTTTTACACCAGTGGTTTTTTTTACACCAGTGGTTTTTTACATTTTTTTTAAGCCAGCTTTCATTTAACACCAGTTTTTATTTTTTATATTCTCTCTCTCATTTTCTCTTTCATTTTCTCTCTCTCTAAACCTTTACGGACTGAAGAGCATTAACAATTTCACAATATAAAACCCTCCAAAATAGAAATGATTGAAAACTATTTTTTATGGCGTTTTGAAGTTGGACAAATTTAGTTCAATCTGTCCAGGTACTAAATAAATTTTGCAACCTTATTTCTAACAAATGCGGTTTTTTTTTGTCACCGAACGAATTTTTTTTTTTCAGGAGTTTTGGATGGTAAGATAAGTCTTTTATTACGTTTATTTTTTTATGTTTAGTGGTGGTTTAGATATTTTAATTTTCTAGATGTATTTTAGATGTGTTTTGAGTGTTTTAGATGTATTGTGTTTTAAATGTTTTTTTTTTGTTTAAAAGTGTTTTACATGTTTTGTATATTTTTTAGTGTGTATATGTTTTTATTGTTATAGTGTGTTTTACATGTGTTATAGTGTGTTTAACATGTGTTATAGTATGTTTAACATATGGCTATAGTATATTTTACATGTGTTATAGTGTGTTTAACATGTGTTATAGTATGTTTTACATGTGTTATAGTATGTTTTACATGTGTTATAGTGTTTTACATGTGTTATAGTGTTTTACATGTGTTATAGTGTTTTACATGTGTTATAGTATATTTTACAGTGTTATAGTGTGTTTTACATGTGTTATAGTGTGTTTTACATGTGTTATAGTATATTTTACATGTGTTATAGTGTGTTTTACATGTGTTTTAGTGTTTTACATGTGTTTTAGTGTTTTACATGTGTTTTAGTGTTTTACATGTGTTTTAGTGTTTTACATGTGTTTTAGTGTTTTACATGTGTTTTAGTGTTTTACATGTGTTTTAGTGTTTTACATGTGTTTTAGTGTTCTACATGTGTTTTAGGAATGTTCTTTTATGGAGTGAAATGTGGATCACTGTACACTAAGTCAACACACTCACTCACCCATCACTTACCCATCACTCACTGGTCACTACCTCACCCATCACTCACCCCTCACTCACCCGTTTCATCCATCACTCACACTACCGCCACTCATCCGTCACTCACCCATCACTCACACTACCGCCACTCATCCGTCACTCACCCATCACTCACACTACTGCCACTCATCCGTCACTCACCCATCACTCATACTACCGCTATTCATTGGTCTCTCACCCGTCACTCACTCACCCATCACTAACACTAATGACACTCATCCGTCACTCACCCATCACTCACACTAATGACACTCATCCGTCACTCACCCATCACACTACCGCCTTTCACCCATCGCTAACAGCCTCATTATCTCCTCCATCACAAAGTGGTGGAGAAACTTAGTTAAAAATGACATTGTATCATAAATCATTATGGCCAACATTATAAAAATGGAATTGAATGGGTGATTAATTAACGAAGTAAATATACAGAGCAGAAATTGTTATAATATTTTGAAATAGGGGAAAGGTAATAGGGAAGGAGAGGGGAGAGAGGGAGAAACTGGGTAGTGGAGAGAACCGTTGGGGAGTGGAGTGAGGAGAGGATTTAGGAACTGAGTGGGGAGAGAACAGTTATGGGATAATACTCGAGTTGGGAGAGAACAGTTATGGGGTAATACTAGTGTGGGGTTATACTAGAATAGAGTGGGGTTATACTAGAATAGAGTGGGGTTATACTAGAGTGGGGTTATACAAGAGTGGGGTTATACTAGAATAGAGGGGTTATACTAGAGTGGGGTTATACTAGAATAGAGTGGGGTTATACTAGAGTGGGATTATACTTACCGTAAACAATGAATGTACAAACACTGGAGTACGTGGGAGTACATGTGATTACATGGGAGTACATGTGATTGACAGGTCTAGCAGATATAATCACATAGCAGTAGAAAGAAGACTCAAGAGAAATCAGTTATAAAAACATATTCAATATTTACACTGTGGTGGTACCAAGGTAAGACTGTTTACACTGTGATGGTACCAAGGTAAGTATATTTACACTGTGGTGGTACCAAGGTAAGACTGTTTACACTGTGATGGTACCAAGGTAAGTATATTTACACTGTGGTGGTACCAAGATAAGACTGTTTACACTGTGGTGGTACCAAGGTAAGTATATTTACACTGTGGTGGTACCAAGGTAAGACTGTTTACACTGTGGTGGTACCAAGGTAAGACTGTTTACACTGTGGTGGTACCAAGGTAAGACTGTTTACACTGTGGTGGTACCAAGGTAAGTATATTTACACTGTGGTGGTACCAAGGTAAGACTACAATTGGAATGTAGCAGAAAATGCATCTTCGAGAGTTCAACACACACACACACACACACACACACACACACACACACACACACACACACACACACACACAGAGGGGCAACTGTGATGGGGTTGAAAGTGAGAGACAGACAGACAGACAGACAGACAGACAGACAGACAGACAGACAGCAGGAGAGCGAGTTTGCACTCCAGGTTCGTCATGGGATCAATAGAGACATGCAAGAGAGAGTGAGTGGATGAGTGAAGTTTGACAGGCAGGTAATTGCTTGCTGGCACACTGACACCAGCTTAGGCACTGAAGGGATGGACAGGCTAGCTGGTGGGTTGGTGAGCAAGTGTTACAGTGCATGGGTGGATTGGGAGGCTGGATGGGTGGGTGAATGAATGGGAGAGTGCATGGGTGGGTGAATGAATGGGAGAGAAGGTGGATGGGTGGGTGGGTGCGAGAATGGGAGTTGAGGGGTTTATAGTTGACATTTTTATTTTAAAGAGATCAATAATAATAATAATAATAATAATAATAATAATAATAATAGCAATAACAATAATGATATTTATAATAATGACAATAATGAAAACAACAATATCAATAATAATGATAATACAAATAAATAATAAATAATAATAATGGTAATAGCAATATTAATAAATGATAATAATAATAATGATAACAATATCAATAGTAATAATTAGAAAGGACAGTACCCTCTTCTTTCAGTGGTAACACTTCTCTGCACCAAGCCAGACCTTCCAGTGGTCTACACAACGAGACGTCAGAGTGGTCCAAAACGCTAACTACCCAAAATAATCAGGCCATAACGCAGCCATTCCGGCGAGGCATCTGACTCTCCAAACACCATCACCGTAACAATCTGCGTAGCAGTTGCTTTGTCTTCCGAGACAGTCCTCGCGAAGACGGCAGCCGAGCGCTTCATCGGAGCGCTTGTGTCTAGGCCGATACGAGCGGCTACCCGCCGCTCTCCTTCGCTATCGTAACTGCGTCAACGGAGGTTATCGGAAACGGATACAGTCTCAACGAGCATTTACGGAGCACTTCCCTAGCGGTTCAACTAGTTAGTTTTATTCTCTAATGAATGCGCTCGGACGATGGCAGGAAAGGTTCAGCAGTATGACTGGAGTATACCTGCAGTATACCTGCAGTATACCTGGAGTATACCTGCAGTATACCTGGAGGAAGTTTGGGGGTCAATGCCCTCGCGACCCGATCCGTGACCAGGCCTCGGAGATAGATCTGCAAATTAATCTAGACTGCTCACATACCTTGGATAGTTTAATAGGATATGGATAGCTCTTGGATAGTTTAACAGGATATATAAAGATTTGGAATAATTTTACAGAATATGGATCCGTCTAGGATAGTTTGATGTTCAGAAATCCTGCATTAAAATTAATAAAATGTTTAACCATTTAACCAAAAAAATTAATGGGATCTCCTCCGTTAAATTAAAAATAGCAAGAACCACCTCTGTTATAATATCAAGAACCATCTCTGTCATAATAGCAAGAACCATCTCTGTTATAATAGCGAGAACCACCTCTGTTATAATAGCGAGAATCACCTCTGTTATAATAGCAAGAACCACCTTTGTTATAATAGCAAGAACCACCTCTGTTATAATAGCAAGAACCACCTCTGTTATAATAGCAAGAACCACCTCTTTTATAATAGCAAGAACCACCTTTGTTATAATAGCAAGAACCATCTCTGTTATAATAGCAAGAACCATCTCTGTTATAACAGCAAGAACCATCTCTGTTATAACAGCAAGAACCATCGCTGTTATAACAGCGAGAACCATCGCTGTTATAATAGCAAGAACCACCTTTGTTATAATAGCAAGAACCACCTCTGTTGTAATAGCAAGAACCATCGCTGTTATAATAGCAAGAACCATCTCTGTTATAATAACAAGAACCATCTCTGTTATAATAACAAGAACCAGCTCTGTTATAATAGCAAGAACCATCTCTGCTATAATAGCAAGAATTATCTCTGTTATAATAGCAAGAACCACCTCTGTTATAATAGCAAGAACCACCTCTGTTATAATAGCAAGAACCACCTCTGTTATAATAGCAAAAACCACCTCTGTTATAATAGCAAGAACCACCTCTGTTATAATAGCAAGAACCACCTCTGTTATAATAGCAAGAACCACCTCTGTTATAATAGCAAGAACCACCTCTGTTATAATAGCAAGAACCACCTCTGTTATAATAGCAAGAACCACCTGTGTTATAATAGCAAGAACCACCTCGTGTTATAATAGCAAGAACCACCTCTGTTATAATAGCAAGAACCACCTCTGTTATAATAGCGAGAACCACCTCTGTTATAATAGCAAGAACCACCTCTGTTATAATAGCAAGAACCACCTCTGTTATAATAGCAAGAACCACCTGTGTTATAATAGCAAGAACCACCTCTGTTATAATAGCAAGAACCACCTCTGTTATAATAGCAAGAACCACCTCTGTTATAATAGCAAGAACCACCTCTGTTATAATAGCAAGAACCACCTCTGTTATAATAACAAGAACCACCTCTGTTATAATAGCAAGAACCAACTCTGTTATAATAGCAAGAACCACCTCTGTTATAATAGCAAGAACCAACTCTGTTATAATAGCAAGAACCAACTCTGTTGTAATAGCAAGAACCACCTCTGTTATAACAGCAAGAACCACCTCTGTTATAATAGCAAGAACCATCTCTGTTATAAAAGCAAGAACCACCTCTATTATAATAGCAAGAACCACCTCTGTTATAATAGCAAGAACCACCTCTGTTATAATAGCAAGAACCACCTCTGTTATAATAGCAAGAACCACCTCTGTTATAATAGCAAGAACCACCTCTGTTATAATAGCAAGAACCACCTCTGTTATAATAGCAAGAACCACCTCTGTTATAATAGCAAGAACCACCTCTGTTATAATAGCAAGAACCACCTCTGTTATAATAGCAAGAACCACCTCTGTTATAATAGCAAGAACCACCTCTGTTATAATAGCAAGAACCATCTATTGTTATAAAATAGTGAGAAAAATATTGAGAATTACTTTCACTTGCTTAAAACTAACCAAATTGTTTATAGTTAGAACCACACAAGCTTTCCAAGATCCCCCACACACAAACACACACAATCTCTCACACACAATCTCTCACACACAATCTCTCACACACAATCTCTCACACACAATCTCTCACACACAATCTCACACACACAATCTCACACACAAACACACAGATTTAAGGACACAAACGCACAGTCCAATTAGAATGCCTATTCCGTCCGTAACTACCGCGCAGTGAGTCTATAAACATGACTTCGTAAATATTTAACTTGTGAAACAGTAAGCAACTTTACGAAGAGAACTTTTCTCGTTACCTCGCTTTGTGATGCGCTGGAGTTTTCAGCGTGTTGTGATGAAGTTGGTCTGGCCTGCGCGCGAGCGCCCGCTGAGTTGGTCTGGCCTGCGCGCGAGCGCCCGCTGAGTTGGTCTGTCCTGCGCGCGAGCGCCCGCTGAGTTGGTCTGACCAGCGCGCGAGCGCCCGCTGAGTTGGTCTGGCCTGCGCGCGAGCGCCCGCTGAGTTGGTCTGGCCTGCACGCGAGCGCCCGCTGAGTTGGTCTGGCCTGCACGCGAGCGCCCGCTGAGTTGGTCTGGCCTGCGCGCGAGCGCCCGCTGAGTTGGTCTGGCCTGCGCGCGAGCGCCCGCTGAGTTGGTCTGGCCTGCGCGCGAGCGCCCGCTGAGTTGGTCTGGCCTGCGCGCGAGCGTCTGCGCTCTCCTACACGGAGGATTTCTATTTTGTGTTTATTTTCTTGTTGGCGTTTGTAATGTTATATTTAATTATTCCTCGGAGGCTGAGGGGAAGAGGAGGAGGGGGGAAATGGGGAAGGGGAGAGGGGTTATCTCTGCTGCAGTTATCGTTGGATTGATGCTGAATTTGAGGGATGTGTTTACAGGATTTGTGTTGGAAGTTTGTTGTGAGGATTTGTTATAAAGTTATTTTTTTTAAATCTCAGTGACAGGAACAGAGGGAAATTTTATTAGATTATTTTTGTGTGTTAAACTGTGTGCGTGTGTGTGTGTGTGTGTGTGTGTGTGTGTGTGTGTGTGTGTGTGTGCGTGTGTGTGTGTGTGTGTGTGTGTGTGTGACCTATTTCTCACAACAAGTCTGCTATTGTTAGTGATTCTATTTTAACAATAGAAACTATATTTGCCAGTTTTCATGCTTTCTAATTGCTCTGTCGGTTTGAACTGTCTGTTATTTCTCTCTCTCTCTCTCTCTCTCTCTCTCTCTCTCTCTCTCTCTCTCTCTCTCTCTCTCTCTCTCTCTCTCTTTTTCTCTCTCTTTATTGTGAAGCAAAAACAATAACGTCAATCAATTTCCCTATCTCTGGCTGCCCCGCCAGCACTGTTAGAATCATCACCGTCAGAACGATGATGCAATGTGCTGATGCGTAGCTAAGAGCAGCTTAACCTCACTGACAGGTTATTGTCAGTCAATCTCTCTCTCTCTCTCTCTCTCTCTCTCTCTCTCTCTCTCTCTCTCTCTCTCCCACATACACTTGGAGAATAGCAGTCACAATACCGTGACTGGAACAAATCACAAATAACTTTGGAGATCAATTTAAATATAACGTTTCGGTTCTTCTTGGCGGACCGAAACGTCGACTAAAGTGTACCCTAAAAGTGTGTTATTCGAGTCTAACACCTTGCTGAGGCACCAGCTGTAGAGGTTTATACCCACCACTGTATTAAACCTTCATACCACAATGACGTCAGCCTTTTACGTCACACTAAAGTCACCCCACACTATAGACGTCATCAGCGCATCCCGCTGCAGTGACGGGGCCACTGAAGCTTGAACTATTATGGGGGCCCCTTCGTAACCCACACTATAAACGTCATCAGCGCATCTCTGCAGTGACGAGGCCCCTGAAGCTCGAACTGTTATGGGGGCCCATTCGTAAGCCCTTCTCATACAGTAGACCCAGAATTTTAAAGCAGTGTGGACTAAAGTGGCTTCTGGAGCCCCTCCGCGATTAGGGGCACTGAAGCATAGGCTTCATTAATCTCACAGTAGATCGGTCTCTGTCCCTCTGTTTACATAGTGACACGACATTCACTCCACACGGTATATTACACCACCCAGTGCACGTCAGGAATTTGTTTTGATGTACACTGTCTCTAAATAATCATTGAAAACGATATCAAAACAGTGCGTCTGGACTGCTGGTACCCACTGCTGTTTACATAAATTGGAAAAGTTTAAAAAAAAAAAGGAATTTACACGTGACTTGTTTGGTTTTTATTGCCGAAACGTTTCGCCCGCTTAAGAGGTTTCTTCGGTCGAATACATAGGTGATTAGTATGCTTCTTAGTCAGTAGCAGGGACAGTAGCGGCTGCTTCTGCTTCAGCAGCTGTTGATGCTTCTGCTGCTACTGCTGCCTGCTGCTGTTCTGCTGCTGCTGTTGCTTTCTGCTGCTGCTGCTGCTGCCGTCGCTTACTGCTACTGCTGTTACTTTCTGCTACTGTTGCTACTGCTGCTGCTACTTCTGCTGCAATAGTAACTGAAATTGTTGCTTATTATTCTGAGTCTCCACGATGTTGCGGGTCATCGTTCCTACTCTACTAACATCACCACCAGCACCACCACCACCAGCACCACCACCACCAGCACCCCCACCACCACCAGCACCACCAGCACCAGCAGCAGCACCAGCAGCAGCACCACCAGTACCAGCAGTATCACCAGCAGCACCAGCAGCAGCACCACCAGCATCACCACCCACTACCACCAGCTTCACCACTCTGGAACTGCTACAGACCCTCAGGAGCAGCTGATCCGATCCTTCAGTACCTAACAGATCACGATCTGATCCACCTGATATCGATCGAAGACTTCAAGGTACAGAAAGCCAAACACGATTTCAAACAACTATTTCCTGACGAACTTAACCTAACCTAAACAACTGGCTCTAAGAAACTAAGAAACCTCTAAGTAAACTGTTCGTTTCCTGAAGGAGGAGAAGAAGAAGGAGTAGAAGAACCTATAATGGGAAACATCTCTCAGCTCTCTAACCCAAACAGGTTCAAACACAATAACAAACACGCACGTGAAACTCTCAAACAAAAGCAAGCAAACGTTGTAACAAACACACACTGGAATCTCTCCAAGCACAAACAGCCAAACACAAACACTCGCCTAAACGTTGGCGTTCTCTGCGAATTCTAACGCAGCAAAAACGAAACCAGGACACCAACGACCTCGACCTTGTTTTATCACACTCGATAGAGATAATTAACACCGGCACTTTAGTGGGTTTGATCTGCGGCGTAGCAGGAACCTCCCCCCTTTCTCTCTCTCTTTCTCTCTCTCTCTCTCTCTCTCTCTCTCTGTCTCTCTCTCTCTATATATATATATATAAATATTCAGTTAATACAGCTGAGAGCTGCTTACCGTATATACATTATCTATGAGGTGGGGATAAGTAGAGGTGTTCAACTGAACCGTGATGTTAGCTCGCTTCTGGCAAGGCAGTGACTGAGAGATGGTGAATGTTTCCTCTTTTCGGCTCACCTTACCTCCGAGGAGGGAGGCGACCGTTTTGTAAAATTTTTTTTTGCAGTATATATATATATATATATATATATATATATATATATATATATATATATATATATATATATATATATATATATATATATATATATATATATATATATATATATAATCAATGAAATAACGAAACAAGTGATTTTGAATCATTAACAAAACAGGGCTGGGCATGGGAGTGCAGGATCGAGTCCCGGTCAAGCCGCAGTTCTGTTAATGTATATATAACCACATTTCGTGGTATCAAACCTGGGTCCCATTTTATAGGTGCTGAATAATCCCTAAGGGTTTAGTGTTTGTCGTGAAAGTATAACTAATAATAATAATGGAAGAAATCACAATTAAACACGTGATTGATAATATGAAAAAAAATGCAATAGTGAATATTGGAAATTAAACATGACCTCTTTTATGTCTTATACATCTTCTGAAGATGTGTAAGCACATGAAAACGCTCAGCTTTTATTTCCTATTTTCACTATGGCGTTTATAATAATAATAATAATAAAAATAATAATAATAATAATAATAATAATAATAATAATAATAATAATAATAATCATCATCATCATCATAATCCTATTCAGTTGTGAAATCATCGTGCTTCTGGCGTTGTCGTGGTAGCATGCTATGTGACTTGTTCTGAGTCTGTGTATGTATGTGTGTACTCACCTAGTTGTGGTTTGCAGGAATCGAGTCATAGCTCCTGGCCCCGCCTCTTCGCTGGTCGCTACTGGGTCACTCTCCCTTCGCCATGAGCCTTATCCTACCTCTTCTTGAAGCTATGAATGGATCCTGCCTCCACTACATCACTTCCCAAGCTATTCCACTTCCTGACCACTCTGTGACTGAAGAAATACTTCCTAACATCCCTGTGATTCATCTGAGTCTTCAGTGTGTGTGTGTGTGTGTAGCCCACACGGTGGATTCGATTATTATCCATAATGTTTCTTCCAAGGTGGATATTTTTATACTAACAACGTTTCTCTCATAGAGGGATTCCTTTATTACCCACAACGTTTCCCCCACAGAGGGATTCCTATATTACCCACACGTTTCACCCACAGAGGGATTCCTGTATTACCCACAACGTTTCACCCACAGAGAGATTCCTGTATTATCCACAACGTTTCTCCCACACAGTGAACTTTGACTTAGAGCTCACGTATGGCTAAAACGTTGTTCGAAACTCTCCACGACATCTATGTATTATCATCAAGGGTGGATAGTGATTGGCTGCGCTAGCAGTAGAGGTAGGGTGCCTTTAAAGCCTATTGGCTGTAAGGCTGACAGTCGTGGCGTCTAACTAATGTTGATTGGCTAACTGTTCTACTAATTGGACTGTTTCACGCGTCTGCTACACCTAGGATAGAGGGCATATTTGTGTGTGTGTGTGTGTGTGTGTGTCTGACATCCCAAACACGCTCTCTAGCTCTCTACACCTCCCACACATGCATATTAAATCATTAAATCAACATATACCCGTTGCTGGACCCGCTGCACTGACGACCCGTTGCTGGACCCGCTACACTGACGACCCGTTGCTTGACCCGCTACACTGACGACCCGTTGCTGGACCAGCTACCCTGACGACCAGTTGCTGGACCCGCTGCACTGACGACCCGTTGCTGGATCCGCTACACTGACGACCCGTTGCTGGACCCGCTACACTGACGACCAGTTGCTGGACCAGCTACACTGACGACCCGTTGCTGGACCCGCTACACTGACGACCCGTTGCTGGACCCGCTGCACTGACAACCCATTGCTGGACCCGCTACACTGACGACCCGTTGCTGGACCCGCTACACTGACGACCCGTTGCTGGACCCGCTACACTGACGACCCGTTGCTGGACCCGCTGCACTGACGACCCGTTGCTGGACCCGCTACACTGACGACCCGTTGCTGGACCCGCTACACTGACGACCCGTTGCTGGACCCGCTGCACTGACGACCCGTTGCTGGACCCGCTACACTGACGACCCGTTGCTGGACCCGCTACACTGACGACCAGTTGCTGGACCCGCTACACTGACGACCCGTTGCTGGACCCGCTACACTGACGACCCGTTGCTGGACCCGCTGCACTGACGACCCGTTGCTGGACCCGCTACACTGACGACCCGTTGCTGGACCCGCTACACTGACGACCCGTTGCTGGACCCGCTACACTGACGACCCGTTGCTGGACCCGCTGCACTGACAACCCATTGCTGGACCCGCTACACTGACGACCCGTTGCTGGACCCGCTACACTGACGACCCGTTGCTGGACCCGCTACACTGACGACCCGTTGCTGGACCCGCTACACTGACGACCCGTTGCTGGACCCGCTACACTGACGACCAGTTGCTAGACCCGCTACACTGACGACCCGTTGCTAGACCCGCTACACTGACGACCCGTTGCTGGACCCGCTACACTGACGACCCGTTGCTGGACCCGCTGCACTGACGACCCGTTGCTGGACCCGCTACACTGACGACCCGTTGCTGGACCCGCTACACTGACGACCCGTTGCTGGACCCGCTACACTGACGACCCGTTGCTGGACCCGCTACACTGCGAGTGACCTGCTCGCTCACATACCATACCTATCCTCCTACACTGCACAAATATCTCAAAATTCTTTACATAAAAACGTAAACACAATATAGACCCGCATTTTGAGCTTAGTAAATAAAGCTACGAATTTAACTCAATCCTCGCAATGAACGACTCACATGCTAATAAAAATTTACTTAAAATATTCACAAATGCAGATAGAATCTCCAATCAGGAAAGAAAATGCAGATATTAGTAAAAAATCTGACACATTACGGAAACAATAAGAATGCAATGTTCCTTGAGGGGAAGGCTATAAGAACGACTTCCTTGTGAGCACAAGGAAGTCGAAAATGCATAATTTTAGAAGGAATAATTATATGTGAGAGTCTCAGCATTAAGACGCCAAGAATGATCACATGACCCAGACAGGACTACGGGGAAGCAATAAAGTGACAAAAGACATGAGAGAAACGGCAGCTTTAGCAGCAAATAAATTGGCTGTAAAGCTTAGGTCCTCAGAGACTTTACTCTCGATGAGATGGAGAGAGATATTAAAGAGCATCACGGAGAGAAATGGGGATTTACAGAGAAAAGTTTATGTTGTGTCAAGAGACGAGCCAGCGAGGC
>WNWK01000728.1:27500-65000 GCA_009830355.1 Cherax destructor | reverse complement strand
TACTGTTTTCACACCCGACAGTTTCAGGGCGGTTCATCAGACAGACGGAGGATCGAGCCTTTGATACTCTTTGCGCTGACCTTACACGGATTCGTGCCCTTTGCAGCCACATGGTGGTTACACAGACATTAACCACGCTGGGGATTTGCAAATTATAGTCGAATTACGTTAATAACTAATTAATTACCAGCGGCAACGTGATCACTGTGTTTATGCACTGCGAGCGGAGGTCAGAGCCTTCCGCTTTTCTATTTTTCATTCATACGCATGATAGCCGTAGGGATTCAGGCTTGATTCAGGAAACTGGAGCACTGATTCAATTCCCTAGATCAAGAGCCCCTCACCAGCATCAAGGAACCTCCCTTGAGGGGACAAAGTAGTAGATAGTTCTCGGCAGATAGTGCCAGGGATAAGGGGGGTGGGAAAGTGCCACCTCCCGTGCTCAGAAAAAAAAAAATAGGAAAAAAAAAAAAAGCGATAACGCCATAAGATAAACGATTAAATGAAGACAACTTTATTACTCAAATAAAAAAAATGGGTGATGAAAATCGTGAGTAATAAGCACAAATATAATAATTAAATCAGGTAGTAGGAATAAGAGGAATAACAGGATACTTACATGTACTGTGATGATGGAGGTGACAAGTCGGCAGGCGAGGAGGGTAGTTAGGTCGCTATATGAATAAGGGAGGGTAGTTAGGTCGCTATATGAATAAGGGAGGGTAGTTAGGTCACTTTATAAACAAGGGAGGGTAGTTAGGTCGCTATATAAACAAGGGAGGGTAGTTAGTAGGCAGATGAACTAAGTTTTGTGGATGCAAGAAAAAGTCAGAAAATGGGAAACTGGAAACAAGAGAAGATAGAAATCTTTTAGTTTAGAACAAACTGATATAGCAGTAAGGAAAAAAAACACGATCCAGTGCAGGACACTGACTGTATGATCAAACGCTGGAAGTTAAGCAGGCAGCAGAAATCGAAGGGAGGGTAGTTAGTAGGCTATATAAACAAGGGAGGGGGTTAGTTAGGTCGCTATATAAACAATGGAGGGTGTGCAGCTCCCAGCTGACGAGAAAGATGGCCTAGCTGGTGTCCAGAAATGGTGGGAAGTAGTCGACTAGTACCACTATAACGGTACCACTCTCGGTGAATCCTGAAGCAAGCTGTGAGAGGCTGCTCCTCATAGATGGACTCTGAAGTAAGAGATGACTGTAGCTGAAGTGTCGATAGCCTCAAGTGAAGACAGGCTTCAGCACTCGGTGGCCGTAATTACACTCGCTCAGTGTTAGAGGCAGCAATAACAGTGTCGACACCAGCACGTCTGGGGGACGACACCCGCACGTCTGGGGGACGACACCCGCACGTCTGGGGGACGACACCCGCACGTCTGGGGGACGACACCAGCACGTCTGGGGGACGACACCCGCACGTCTGGGGGACGACACCCGCACGTCTGGGGGACGACACCAGCACGTCTGGGGGACGACACCCGCACGTCTGGGGGACGACACCCGCACGTCTGGGGGACGACACCCGCACGTCTGGGGGACGACACCAGCACGTCTGGGGGACGACACCAGCACGTCTGGGGGACGACACCAGCACGTCTGGGGGACGACACCAGCACGTCTGGGGGACGACACCAGCACGTCTGGGGGACGACACCAGCACGTCTGGGGGACGACACCAGCACGTCTGGGGGACGACACCAGCACGTCTGGGGGATCAGACAGATCTATGGGCTGAGATAAAACTATATCTCAGAATGTACCTCATGTACATGTGAAACATTTGGGTATCTCTGTTGTTGAAACATTTCGCTTACACAGTAGACTTCTTCAGTCAGATTCATCCAGTATTAACAACAGCTACTATTGCTGCCTACTGTGTGGGAGAAACATTTCAACAATAGAGATACCAACTGTTGTACGTGTGTCTTACTAATCAAATCGTCAGTATTTTACACCATTTTCAACACTGTATTACAGTCTTAATTAAAACAAGTAAGCTGCGTAAATCTCGATGAAACGACTGATGAATTATTAAAATCACGTTAAACCAACGTTATTATTAGCACGGGGGAACGCTAAAGCCGTAGGGAACTAAAGCACAGATCCAATTCCCTAGATCTAGAGTCCCTCACCAGCGTTAGAGCAGAATTACTGTCACCTAGGATAACACGAAGGAAGAGAAGCACTTGCACACGCTATGACTCTTTTAAGTACGAGAAACACAAATAACATTGATTAAACTTCAGTAAAGTAGGAGGACATCTCAGGGAGAACCTCCTAGGTGCCGAGGTTCTCCTAGGTGCCGAGGTTCTCCTGTCGCCGAGGTTCTCCTGTCAACACAGCGAAGGAAGACCAATAAGAATACAAATTAGATTGGAATGGGCAGAAGCCAAAATCGAACGTGGGTACCTCAGGCCTACAGGTGGCGCTGGCAGGCGAGGTATATAAAAAGAAGCCTGGGAACTGTACGCAAATAAACCGTACATAGGAGAAAGGAGCTTACGACCGACGTTTCGGTCCGACTTGTACCATTTACAAAGCCACACGTCGTCGTAATCTCCCCTCTCCTAAGTGCGGGTTTATTTGTGTACTGTTCCAATCACAGTATTATGGCTTTTTATTATTTCTGGGAACTGCAGCCGCCAGATTAATCTCACTGCCAGGGAAACAACAAGAATATGAACAGTCTATCAGAGACTTCGTATACTCTCCCTGAACACTCCAACATCCATCCTATACTCTCCCTGAACACTCCAACATCCATCCTATACTCTCCCTGAACACTCCAACATCCATCCTATACTCTCACTGAACACTCCAACATCCATCCTATACTCTCCCTGAACACTCCAACATCCATCCTATACTCTCCCTGAACACTCCAACATCCATCCTATACTCTCCCTGAACACTCCAACATCCATCCTACACTCTCCCTGAACACTCCAACATCCATCCTATACTCTCCCTGAACACTCCAACATCCATCCTATACTCTCCCTGAACACTCCAACATCCATCCTATACTATCCCTGAGCACTACAACTTACAGATAGACTCAGAGTTGACTTAATATATTCCTCTTCTATCTGTCTTGCTCATGGACTTCCATGTGTGTTGTTGGGTAGAGGTGATGATCCTTAAAGCCTCTTTTGCCTCAATGAGCATAAAATTCAAAGCGAGACAATTGTTTTTTTTGGGAAATAGTTTACTGGCTCACGTGGGGAGAGCAAACTCCACGATTACAATGTGTAGACAAAGCACACAAGGAGAAGTTAGGTTAGGTTAGCTAAGGTTCGTACAAGTTATGTTAGCTAAGATTCGTACAACTTTAAGTTAACTAAGATTCGTACAAGTCAGGTTAGACCAGCCAAGGTTCGTACAAGTCAGGTTAGGTTAGCAAAGATTCGCACAAATTCCTCAAGATCACACACATTAATTAGACAGGGATCTTGTGTACCCCCCGGAACACCTCTCCTACAGACCAGCCCTCTCCAGCGGAACACAAAGGTGACTACCACTGCAGACAGTGGTAGTCACAAGATACCACTGTGCTCCACATGAGCCGCACTCATCATCTTCCAGATGAGTATGGGAGAGTAACTCATCGCCCTTCCACAACTCCGTCACCGTTATGGAAGGACGATTTTTCCGATTATAAAATTATCTGCATTGCTATAATTCTTCTTCTTCTTCTTCTTCTTCTTCTTATTATTATTATTTTTATTATTATTATTATTATTAATATTATTATTATTATTATTATTATTATTATTATTATTATTATTATTATTATTATTATAATTAATATTATTATTATTATTATTATTATTATTATTATTATTATTATTATTATTATTATTATTTTTATTATTATTATTCGTAGTCGTAGTAGTAATAGTAATATCAATAGTATTAGCAGTGGTAATAATAGTAGAAATAACTGTAATAATACCAGTAGTAATAATAGTAATAGTAGCAGTAGTAGTAATAGTTGTCTTATTATTAATTATTATTAGTTATTATTAATATTATTATTATTTTTAATAGTAATAGTAATAATAATAATAGTAGTAGTAACAGTAGTAACACTAGTTGTATTATTATTATTATTATTATTAATTATTATTATTAATAGCAGCAGTAGTAGTAATAGTACTAATAATAGTAGTAATAGTAGTAGTAGTAGTAGTAATAATAGTAGTAGTAGTAGTAGTAATAGTAGTAGTAGTAGAAAAAATCTTGCAAATATTCATTATAAATATGATAGATGCAATCATAATTAGGCTCCAGCTATTATAATTATTTATCAAATAAACATTCCTGCTGATTATCATTCCTGTCTTCGTTCGTATGATAATTTGATTTTATAAGTAAAAAAAAAAGGCAAATTATGCATTGGGGAAGTGAGACACTTACGGTGATTGGTCCATTAGTAAATTATTTTAAGATAATCCCTTGTTTGTTGAGAATTATCGAATGTAACACAGACTTGAAAATAATCCAAGAGGCGCTGTTGTGGTTCACTGGTGCGAAGGAAGGAAGGAAGGAAGGAAGGAAGGAAGGAAGGAAGGAAGGAAGGAAGGAAGGAAGGAAGGAAGGAAGGAAGGAAGGAAGGAAGGAAGGAAGGAAGGAAGGAAGGAAGGAAGGAAGGAAGGAAGGAAGGAGGGAAGGGAGGAAGGAAGGAAGGAAGGAAGGAAGGAGGAAGGAAGGAGGAAGGAGGGAAGGAGGAAGGAAGGAAGGAATCAAGGAAGGAAGGAGGGAAGGAAGGAAGGAAGGAAGGAAGGAGGAAAGGAAGGAAGGAAAGAAGGAAGGAAGGAAGGAAGGAAGGAAGGAAGGAGGGAAGGGAGGAAGGAAGGAAGGAAGGAAGGAAGGAAGGGAGGGAGAAAGGAATGAAGAACAGAAGGGTGAAAAATGAAGGAAGGGAGAAAGGAAGGAAGGAAGGAATGAAGGAAGGGAGAAAGGAAGGAAGGAAGGAAGGAAGGAAGGAAGGAAGGAAGGAAGGGAGAAAGGAAGGAAGGAAGCCCCTCAATGTAATTTTCTCGCTGTCAGGAAATTGTTTACCAATACGGTTCATCTCAGGGGGATCAGGTTGACCTTGAGGGCTAGATGGAACCCTTGAGAGCTAAATGAACCCTTGAGGGCTAGATGGAGCCCTTGATGGCTAGATGGAGCCTTCGAGGGCTAGCTGGAACCCTTGAGGGCTAGATGGAACCCATGAGGGCTAAATAAACCCTTGAGGGGTAGATGGAGACCTTTATGGCTAGATGAAGCCCTTGAGACCTAGATGGAGCCCTTGAGAATTATAGCGTTCTTGAGAACGATAGAGATCTTCAGGGCTAAATAGAATAATTAAGGGGTAGGTAGAGCCTTGAAGGATAGAGCTAGTGAGGTTTTGATAGGCCTGTTGAGGGTTAGAAAAAACCGTTGAGGGCTAAAAAGAACCCTGGAGGGCTAGATAGAGATCTAGAAGGCTGGTTAGAGCCTTAGAAAGCTAGTTAGAGCCCGAGAAGGCTAGTTAGAGCCCTAGAAAGCAAGTTAAAGCCTGTAGGACTAGTTAAAGCCCTAAAAGGCTAGTTAGAACCCTAGAGGGCTAGTTAGAGCCCTAGAGGGCTAGTTAGACCCTAGAAGGCTAGTTAGAGCTCTAGAAGGCTAGTTAGAGCTCTAGAAGGCTAGTTAGAGCTCTAGAAGACTAGGTAGATCCCTAGAAGGCTAGAGCTCTAGAGGGCTAGTTAGAATCTTAGAGGGCTAGTTAGAGTCCTAGAGGGCTAGTTAGAACCCTAGCGGGCTAGTTAGAGCCCTAGAAGGCTAGTTAGAGCCCTAGAGGGCTAGTTAGAGCCTCCTCTTCTTCCTCCTCCTCCACCTACTCCTCCTTCACTTTCTCCTCTTTCTTCTCTTCCTCCTCCTCTTCCTCTACCTCCACTTTCTCCACTTCTTCTCCACTTCCTCCTACAAGAACTTCTCTTATACAGATCTGGCAGTTCGGATAGGGAAGAGCAGCTGGTTATTAGGAAGGAATTATTTGAGTTCCAATACATGTCCAGAAAATTGACTGGTTTCCTCGTTCAAGAAGTTAAAAGAAGGTTTTGTGGCCTGGTTGAGAAGCATTGGAGAACGTGTATAGAGAGTTCGAACCTCTTAATACTCATCCGCAAACATCTAAGTTTATCTGTAAAGGATTGGAACCTGTTAAGAGACTCCTTCGGAACAACTAAGTCTATCTATATGGGATTAGAACCTGCTAGATGCTTCCCGGAACATCTGCATCCATCTGTAGATGATTAGAATCTGTCAGATACTTACCGGAACATATAAGTCTGTCTGTAGAGGATTAGAATATGTTAAATACTCCCAGTACAGAGGTTTAGATCCCACAAGACACTCCTTGATCCTCCAGCTCTCCGTATACAGAGGTTCTCAGCCTGCTAGAATACTGCACCAGAATGTCCCTCTCCGTGTATAGAGGATCCAAACCTAGCGATGCTTCCTGCAGCATTCAGGACGCGGTCCACTGACATTCAGGACGCGGTCACTGACATTCAGGACGCGGTCCACTGACATTCAGGACGCGGTCTACTGACATTCAGGACGCGGTCCACTGACATTCAGGACGCGGTCTACTGACATTCAGGACGCGGTCTGACATGACATTCAGGACGCGGTCCACTGACATTCAGGACGCGGTCCACTGACATTCAGGACGCGGTCTACTGACATTCAGGACGCGGTCCACTGACATTCAGGACGCGGTCCACTGATATTCAGGACGCGGTCTACTGACATTCAGGACGCGGTCCACTGACATTCAGGACGCGGTCCACTGACATTCAGGACGCGGTCTACTGACATTCAGGACGCGGTCCACTGACATTCAGGACGCGGTCTACTGAAACGCCAAGTATAACGAAGGAATTTCAGAAGTACACAGAGAGGGATATTTGCTGAAACGGAAGTTCTGCAAAGACAAAAAAGCAGCTTCGCTAAGACAACTCAACAACGGCACCGGGAGACGCGTGGACTAGAGGAACTTGAAATATAATTGAAACGAAGGTAAATCACCCATTTTACGTCACAGTGTTCCAACAGGCATTTTTTGTTAATAATAATAATAATAATAATAATAATAATAATAATAATAATAATAATAATAATAATAATAATAATAATAATAATAATAATAATAATAATAATAACAATAATAATAACAGTAACTACAATAATAACAATAGCAGGAGCAACAACAACCACAACAACTACACCAACTACAACAACAGCAAAAACAGTAACAACAACAATAACAACAACCCACTTTGGAAAATAAGTAAAGTTTCTTGTGTGTGTCTTAAGAAAACCTGAGGAGAATTATAAAGAAAATAATTCAACTTCTTTAAAGTGTGAACTACAACTGTGAGGTGAAGAGACATTCTCAAAGAAGACAAAGGAGAAAGAAAGAGGTAGCGAGAGAGAGAGAGAGAGAGAGAGAGAGAGAGAGAGAGAGAGAGAGAGAGAGAGAGAGAGAGAGAGAGATGATGATGATGTATGTGTTCAACATTTCCCATCATATATCCAGCATTTCCCATCATGTATCCAACATTTCACATCACGTGGCCAACATTTCCCATCACGTATCCAGCATTTCCCATCATGTATCCAACATTTCACATCACGTGGCCAACATTTCCCATCACGTATCCAGCATTTCCCATCATGTATCCAACATTTCACATCACGTGGCCAACATTTCCCATCACGTGGCCAACATTTCCCATCATGTATCCAACATTTCACATCACGTGGCCAACATTTCCCATCACGTATCCAGCATTTCCCATCATGTATCCAACATTTCACATCACGTGGCCAACATTTCCCAACATTTATCCAGCATTTCCCATCATGTATCCAACATTTCCCATCATGTATCCAACATTTCCCATCACGTATCCAGCATTTCCCATCATGTATCCAACATTTCACATCACGTGGCCAACATTTCCCATCATGTATCCAGCATTTCCCATCATGTATCCAACATTTCACATCATGTGGCCAACATTTCCCATCACGTGGCCAACATACGTGGAGGTGAAAATGACAATAGCTCTGGTTGGTAAATTTTCAGATATATATGCAGGACCTGGATTCTGGCGATGATACATTGCTTTTATTAGATTTCCCAACGCTGGTATATATGTTTGTGATGGTGAGAATACATGTTTGGTTTGTTTTTAGGGGGATATATGATGGAGCTGGTGGGGAAATGAGTTGGTTGGTATGTTTGAGTTAGTTTTTCAGATATATATGTTGGAGTTGGTTGGGTATAAGATGGCTTATTGGTATATATGTTGGAGTTGGTGGGTTATAAGGTGGTTTATTGGTATATATGTTGGAGTTGGTGGGGTATAAGATGGTTTATTAGTATATATGTTGGAGTTGGTGGGGTATAAGGTGGTTTATTGGTTTATATGTTGGAGTTGGTGGGGTATAAGGTAGTTTATTTGTATATATGTTGGAGTTGGTGGGGTATAAAGTGGCTTATTGGTATAAATGTTGGAGTTGGTGGGGTATAAGGTGGCGTATTGGTATAAATGTTGGAATTGGTGGGGTATAAGGTGGTTTATTGGTATACATGTTGGAGTTGGTGGGTATATGGTGGTTTATTGGTATATATGTTGGAGTTGGTGGGGTATAAGGTGGTTTATTGGTATATATGTTGGAGTTGGTGGGGGAAATAAGTTGGTTGGTTGTTCGGTATGAGTTGATTTTTCTGGTATATATGTTGGAGTTAGTGGGGGAATGAATCGGCAAACTCGTATGGAACACTCAGAGCAAGAGAGTACTTGAGGCTCGATCCTCCGTCATGTCCCTGCTGCACCTCCTTCAGGTGAAGAGAAGTAAACTCGCCCCTCCCAACTACTGAGGTGAACTCGCCCCTCCATCACCTACTGAGAGTAAACTCGCCCCTCCATCAACTACTGAGGGTAAACTCGCCCCTCCATCAACTAATGAAGGTAAACTCGCCCCTCCATCAACTACTGAGGGTAAACTCGCCCCTCCAACATCTACTGATTGTAAACTTCCCCCTCCATCAACTACTGAAGGTAAACTCGCCCCTCCATCAACTACTGAGGGTAAACTCGCCCCTCCATCATCTACTGAGGGTAAACTCCCCCCTCCATCAACTACTGAGGGTAAACTCGCCCCTTCATCAACTACTGAGGGTAAACTCGCCCCTCCATCAACTACTGAGGGTAAACTCGCCCCTCCATCAACTACTGAGGGTAAACTCGCCCCTCCATCATCTACTGAGGGTAAACTCGCCCCTCCATCATCTACTAAGGTAAACTTATCAAGTTTCCACACTTACTTTTCGCCTTCAAAGTCATTTAATTTGGATAGTCGAACTGAGTTAATTTACTGACGAAGAAAAGTTAGTTCTAATTTTATATTTTTGTGAGAATGAGAGAGAGAGAGAGAGAGAGAGAGAGAGAGAGAGAGAGAGAGAGAGAGAGAGAGAGAGAGAGAGAGAGAGAGAGGAGGTAGGGAAAGGGAGGGAAAACAAGATACAGGAAAGAAAGAGAAGGAAGAAAGATTAGGGAACGAAAGAGAGGTTAGGGAGAGAAAGGGAGAGGATATATTAGTATAAAGGATGACAGAATAAACAGAGGAAGAGGGGAGAGAAAGAGGGGAAAGGAAGTAAAGAAAATTCTTCAACAAACATCTATCCAGAACAGTGTTGTAGAAACAAAAACAACAAGAACGTTACCAGCTCTATAAAAAAAAGCTCTACGAGCTCTAAAGAAAACTTCACGAGCTCTAAAGAAAAACTAAACGACCCCTTCAAGAAAACTCTTTTCTTTTCACCCAGAAGATGAGCCTCGTCAAGACCCGAAACAGAATGAACCGATTAACACTACAAGAAAACCTTAACAAATACAGCCACTAACAATGAAAGCAAATTTTCTTTTTTCTTTTTTTAAGTTAGCATAACAAGAATAAAAATACCATGGAGTAGAAAGAGGCCTTTTGCATTTTGACATCAATCGTGAGACCCTCTTCAGAGGGTAGTCGAGGTTTTGTTCTCCAGTTTCGTTCCTGCGTTTTGCTCTTAGTTCTTTAGAGCCTTGTTCCAGTAGGTTAGAGCCTTGTTCCAGGAGTTTAGAGCCTTGTTCCAGGAGTTTAGAGCCTTGTTCCAGGAGTTTAGAGCCTTGTTACAGGAGTTTAGAGCCTTGTTCCAGGAGTTTAGAGCCTTGTTCCAGTAGTTTAGAGCCTTGTTCCAGGAGTTTAGAGCCTTGTTCCAGTACTTTAGAGCCTTGTTCCAGGAGTTTAGAGTCTTGTTCCAGGAGTTTAGAGCCTTGTTCCAGTAGTTTAGAGCCTTGTTCCAGGAGTTTAGAGCCTTGTTCCAGGAGTTTTGAGCCTTGTTCCAGGAGTTTAGAGCCATGTTCCAGGAGTTTAGAGCCTTGTTCCAGGAGTTTAATGCCTTGTTCCAGGAGTTTAGAGCCATGTTCCAGGAGTTTAGAGCCTTGTTCCAGGAGTTTAGAGCCATGTTCCAGGAGTTTAGAGCCTTGTTCCAGGAGTTTAATGCCTTGTTCCAGGAGTTTAGAGCCTTGTTCCAGGAGTTTAGAGCCATGTTCCAGGGGTTTAAAGTGTTGTGACATTTACCACTGTTGAATCTCGCTCCGCAAGAGATTTACACTGAGAAGTATCTCTCAGTGTATATCTCTCAGTGATATCTCTCAGTGTATCATAACTAATGTATTCTTATCTCAGAATGTATATTCTCCAAGAGGTGTATATCTCTCGCTGTTTATACACCAAGAAGTGTATATCTCCCAGTTTATATATGCACCTAGAGGCGAAAAGCCTTTCAAATTTACATACTAATCTCACTCCACACCCTCACCACTCACTTCACACTGTCACCACTCACTTCACACTGTCACCACTCACTCCACACCCTCACCACTCACTCCACACTGTCACCACTCACTTCACACTGTCACCACTCACTTCACACTGTCACCACTCACTCCACACCCTCACCACTCACTCCACACCCTCACCACTCACTTCACACTGTCACCACTCACTTCACACTGTCACCACTCACTCCACACCCTCACCACTCACTCCACACCCTCACCACTCACTTCACACTGTCCCCACTCACTCCACACCCTCACCACTCACTCCACACCCTCACCACTCACTTCACACTGTCACCACTCACTCCACACCCTCACCACTCACTCCACACCCTCACCACTCACTTCACACTGTCACCACTCACTTCACACTGTCACCACTCACTCCACACCCTCACCACTCACTCCACACCCTCACCACTCACTACACACTGTCCCCACTCACTCCACACCCTCACCACTCACTCCACACCCTCACCACTCACTTCACACTGTCACCACTCACCCACACCCTCACCACTCACTCCACACCCTCACCACTCACTTCACACTGTCCCCACTCACTCCACACCCTCACCACTCACTCCACACCCTCACCACTCACTCCACACTGTCACCACTCACTCCACACTGTCACCACTCACTCCACACCCTCACCACTCACTCCACACTGTCACCACTCACTCCACACTGTCACCACTCACTCCACACTGTCACCACTCACTCCACACTGTCACCACTCACTCCAAACTGTCACCACTCACTCCACACTGTCACCACGCACTCCACACTGTCACCACTCACTCCACACTGTCACCACTCACTCCATACTGTCACCACTCACTCCACACTGTCACCACTCACTCCACACTGTCACCACTCACTCCACACTGTCACCACTCACTCCACACTGTCACCACTCACTCCACACTGTCACCACTCACTCCATACTGTCACCACTCACTCCACACTGTCACCACTCATTCCACACTGTCACCACTCACTCCACACTGTCACCACTCACTCCACACTGTCACCACTCACTCCACACTGTCACCACTCACTCCACACTGTCACCACTCACTCCACACTGTCACCACTCACTCCACACTGTCACCACTCACTCCACACTGTCACCACTCACTCCACACCCTCACCACTCACTCCACATCCTCACCACTCACTCCACACCCTCAATACTCACTCCAAACTGTCACCACTCACTCCACACTGTCACCACTCACTCCACACTGTCACCACTCACTCCACACCCTCACCACTCACTCCACACCCTCATCACTCACTCCACATCCTCACCACTCACTCCACATCATCACCACTCACTCCACACCCTCACCACTCACTCCACACCCTCACCACTCACTCCACACCCTCACCACTCACTCCACATCCTCACCACTCACTCCACACTCTCACCACTCACTCCACATCCTCAACACTCACTCCACACTATCACCACTCACTCCACATCCTCACCACTCACTCCACATCCTCACCACTCACTCCACACTCTCACCACTCACTCCACACCCTCCCCACTCTACACTCCCACTATTCCACGCTCCCACAACTCACTCCCACAGCATAAACACTCCCAAGTTATCATTCCACAAACAATTTCCCAAATGCAGAGTGATTGGACAGTGGTACATGCAGACAAGCTCAGTTGAACGACACAGTAAATGTACTAGCCATGGACTGTGTGCGCTAGAGGGCTATTACAGCAGCAAATTCCAATAACGAAGTACGTATGTTGGCGAGTAACGACTGGCAGGCCCAGCACCAACGAGCACACGGTATTACCATCCTCGTGAAAGTTATTAACTTAAGCGTTATTGCTCCCTCAGATTTGCTCGCCCCCGCTTTTATTTGCAACCTCAAGTATACCTGTAGGTATACGCTATACCCGAGAATGGTATTATACCCTTCATGGCTGTACACAACCATTCTAATCCCATGTTTCTATGTTACACTGATAGAGTTTGAAATATAAATTAGTGAGGGGTCAGGATAAATGAAGATGTTGAGCTACAGCTCCCGTCACAGGGTATATACACAATGTGGGGTGTATGTCTCTTAGCAAATGTACGCTGAGAGTTGACTTTAATTCTAATTTTAGAGATTAAAGTATTCTTGACTGGTAATGAACAGGTTACGTGAATAATTAGACACAAGTGCGACATCTGGGTACCTTCATCTGTAGACGTTTCGCCCTCCAGTGGCTTTATCACCGTAGTCTTGAAGACTACGGTGCTGAGGGACTGATTACCTCATCTTTCATATATAGTTCTACAGTCTTCACATTATGTCCAGATAAAGTCACTGGAGGGCGAAACGTCTACAGATGAAGGTACCCAGATGTTGCACTTGTGCCTAATTCTTCATCTTGTAGGTATTGTATACTATTGTAGGTATTGTATACTATTGTAGGTATTGTATACTATTCTTGTACAACTAGTGACCCTCTTGTCTAGGCTTTAAGCCCCGTTAACCAACCAACCAGATGAGGAATACCAAGAGAGGTATCCCTTGCTGGGGCAGGGGGATACCTATGATGGTTCTACACCCACTTACATATTTCCAATCTCATCACAGCATAACTTTTCAAAACCCGTCCAGACGTAAACAATCTCGTTAATGGTAAAAGATTACGATTTCATTGGCAAATCTTTACGTAAATTTACGATTTTTTTTTTTTTGTGGGGGTCAAGATGTTATTTATTGAGTCAAGTTAAATAGAAATGAAAAAAAACACAGGCTCAAGGAGGCGGAAAAAAACACGAGCGCACTGTAACCTGTTTGTAGCAAACACCAAACACGCGGAGTCTAATTAAATGTAAACAACGTGGACAAATTGGAATGAATGTGGCCCAGGAATTTTTCGCCAAGATTCCCAAAGGAGAAAATGCCTACGTCTTGATAATTTTATGCAGGATTTGACAAGTAAATGTCCCCCCCCATAATGGAGCCATCAGTGGGGGAACACCTCCCACTCTCCCCCATTACAGACCCATTTTTTTGTGGGTGGGGAGGGGATTCCCACACATCATTATAGCCATCTGTGTGGGAATTCTTTGTTCCTTCCCATTATAAACCCATTGAGGGGCGGAGGAACTTCACCCATTCCCATTGTAAACACGTATATAGGAACCCAAGACACCCTATAATAGACCCATTCTAAACCCATTAGCAATTTCAGCGTCACCATAGTACTCAGGGTGGGAAATACATTTCACCCATTATAAACCTAATAACAACATCTAAGATTTTTGAAACGACACTGCCGGCGTTCCGAAAGGCGATTAGAAGCACTTAAAAAAATCATAGAAATCAACGAATTGAACCAAAAATGTTGCCAGAATTATGCTCTAATTTTTTTTTTTGGTATTGGGAAAAAAATGATTTCTGTTTAAAAAAAAAGACATCACATATATGGGGGTTAACCACACTATCTCCATCCCTTAATTGTGTAATGAAAATCTACATGTTCGTACAGGGGGCAGGGGGAGGTATAGGGGGGTGGGGGAGGGGGATCTGCTGTTTATAAGAGCTCTCGGTATTTGAAAAGCGATGTTGTAATTATAGTAAATTGGTGCGCATCTGACAAATGAACGTCGATAGAATTCACTAATTTTGCTGATGGTATTGTGTGTGTGTGTGTTTGTGTGTGTGTGTTTGATTGATAGTGCCTCTTAAAATGTTTGATGATACACTGAGTTAAATTCATCTGTGTGTTAGTTTCCAGTGGTAGAGCATGATGTATGTATGAAGTGTATGACAATACTCGTATTACGCGTCTCCATCTAAAACACACACGCACACACACACACACACACGGGACCAGGAGCTAAGTCTCGACCCCTGCAACCACAGTTAGGTGATTACACACGAAAACCAATGCACCATTAACCCTAGAAAATATTAACAGTAATATACAACCCCCCAGCAAACAGCAGGAGACTAAGGACTAAGGACACAGATTTTTTCACTATTAAGAATCACTATTAAGAAAGCACGGATTATGTGGGATTTCACTCCCATTTAAATTGGTTCCAAAATATTTGGCTCATTTGGGAAACTAAAAATCCTTAGAACATAATGGAGGCAGCAATGGAAAGCCTCGAGTAAACACGAAAAGACAACTACAAGAATCTGAGATGGGAATGAGCCTTGAAGCTGTTATGTGATGCTGTAAATAAATCAGAAATAAACGAAACTGAAATCCTGCCAGATACAAGAAAGCACATTGATATTCTCTCTCTAAATGAATTAGAAATAGACGAAACTCACTGGAACTTTACTAGAGACAAGGAAGCATATAGTGCCACACTTTGAATCTCTAACTGAACCTCAAATGGAAGGAAAATACAGAAGGACACGACAGAAAACCAAACTACGAAAGCAAACTTTTACACACGATAAGAGAAGTTAAAAGGCCAGAGACCATTTATGCAACAGGTTCAAAACAAGGGCGAGGAGTACAACTCTGCGAGTACAGCTGGCGAGGAGTACAACTCGGCGAGTACAGAGTGAGTCCATTCAGACAACCGTGACGTAATGAGGGAGGGACCATGATATTTGTTGATGTGTTTTAATAGTAAATTCCTATCCCATGATCACCCAACATTCACGCAGTTATTACAAATGACCTCGTCCGTGGCTGATAGTTTTGTCGTTAATGACCTCTCCCTGACCCGCCCTATCCCCTCCCTTCCTCTCCATCTCCCTACCTCCCCCCTCCACTCATCACACACACCGCTAAAACTCCGTGGATACATTGAATTTTGGGAAAAACCAGATACACTCTACTGGAATGATGTGTAATGGCAGGGAATGACCACTGAATGATGTCTGCTGGCAGGGGATCACCAGTGAATGATGTCTGCTGGCGGGGGATCACCAGTGAATGATGTTTACTGGCAGGGGATCACCAGTGAATGATGTCTGCTGACAGGGGATCACCAGTGAATGATGTCTGCTGGCAGGGGATCACCAGTGAATGATGTCTGCTGGCAGGGAATCACCAGTGAATGATGTCTGCTGGTAGGGGATCACCAGTGAATGATGTCTGCCGGCAGGAGATCACCAGTGAGTGATGTCTGCTACCAGGGGATCACCAGTTAATGATGTCTGCTGGCAGGAGATCACTAGTGAATGATGTCTGCTGGCAGGGGATCACCAGTGAATGATGTCTGCTGGCAGGGGATCACAAGTGAATGATGTCTGCTGGCAGGGGATCACCAGTGAATGATGTCTGCTGGCAGGGGATCACCAGTGAATGATGTCTGCTGGCAGGGATCACAAGTGAATGATGTCTGCTGGCAGGGGATCACTAATGAATGATGTCTGCTGGCAGGGGATCACCAGTGAATGATGTCTGCTGGCAGGGGATCACTAGTGAATGATGTCTGCTGGCAGGGGATCACCAGTGAATGATGTCTGCTGGCAGGGGATCACAAGTGAATGATGTCTGCTTGCAGGGGATCACCAGTGAATGATGTCTGCTGGCAGGGGATCCCCAGTGAATGATGTCTGCTGGCGGGGGATCACCAGTGAATGATGTTTACTGGCAGGGGATCACCAGTGAATGATGTCTGCTGGCAGGGGATCACCAGTGAATGATGTTTACTGGCAGGGGATCACCAGTGAATGATGTCTGCTGGCAGGGGATCACCAGTGAATGATGCCTGCTGGCGGGGGATCATCAGTGAATGATGTTTACTGGCAGGGGATCACCAGTGAATGATGTCTGCTGGCAGGGGATCACCAGTGAATGATGTCTGCTGGCAGGGGATCACCAGTGAATGATGTCTGCTGGCAGGGGATCACCAGTGAATGATGTCTGCTGGTAGGGGATCACCAGTGAATGATGTCTGCCGGCAGGAGATCACCAGTGAATGATGTCTGCTACCAGGGGATCACCAGTTAATGATGTCTGCTGGCAGGGGATCACCAGTGAATGATGTCTGCTGGCAGGGGATCACCAGTGAATGATGTCTGCTAACAGGGGATCACAAGTGAATGATGTCTGCTGGCAGGGGATCACCAGTGAATGATGTCTGCTGGCAGGGGATCACCAGTGAATGATGTCTGCTGGCAGGGGATCACAAGTGAATGATGTCTGCTGGCAGGGGATCACTAGTGAATGATGTCTGCTGGCAGGGGATCACCAGTGAATGATGTCTGCTGGCAGCGGATCACTAGTGAATGATGTCTGCTGCCAGGGGATCACCAGTGAATGATGTCTGCTGGCAGGGGATCACAAGTGAATGATGTCTGCTGGCAGGGGATCACCAGTGAATGATGTCTGCTGGCAGGGGATCACCAGTTAATGATGTCTGCTGGCAGGGGATCACCAGTGAATGATGTCTGCTGGCAGGAGATCGCCAGTGAATGAGGTCTGCTGGCAGGGGATCACAAGTGAGTGATGTCTGCTGGCAGGGGATCACTAGTGAGTGATGTCTGCTGGCAGGAGATCACCAATGAATGATGTCTGCTGGCAGGGGATCACCAGTGAATGATGTCTGCTGGCAGGGGATCACCAGTGAATGATGTCTGCTGGCAGGGGATCACCAGTGAATGATGTCTGCTGGCAGGGGATCACCAGTGAGTGATGTCTGCTGGCAGGGGATCACCAGTGAGTGATGTCTGCTGGCAGGGGATCACTAGTGAGTGATGTCTGCTGGCAGGAGATCACCAATGAATGATGTCTGCTGGCAGGGGATCACCAGTGAATGATGTCTGCTGGCAGGGGATCACCAGTGAATGATGTCTGCTGGCAGGGGATCACCAGTGAATGATGTCTGCTGGCAGGGGATCACCAGTGAGTGATGTCTGCTGGCAGGGGATCACCAGTGAGTGATGTCTGCTGGCAGGGGATCACTAGTGAGTGATGTGTGCTGGCAGGAGATCACCAGTGAATGATGTCTGCTGGCAGGGATCACCAGTGAATGATGTCTGCTGGCAGGGGATCACAAGTGAATGATGTCTGCTGGCAGGGGATCACTAGTGAATGATGTCTGCTGGCAGGGGATCACCAGTGAATGATGTCTGCTGGCAGGGATCACCAGTGAATGATGTCTGCTGGCAGGGGATCACAAGTGAATGATGTCTGCTGGCAGGGGATCACCAGTGAATGATGTCTGCTGGCAGGGGATCACCAGTTAATGATGTCTGCTGGCAGGGGATCACCAGTGAATGATGTCTGCTGGCAGGAGATCGCCATTGAATGATGTCTGTAAATTAGACACATATGCAACACTTGGGTATCTTTATTGAGGAAACGTTTCGCCACACAGTGGCTTCATCAGTCCATACAAAGGAGAATCGTGAAGAACAGGAGGAGTGTGAGGTTGTCAGTCCCTCAATCTTGAGTCGATGTTGTCAGTCCATCAATCTTGAATAGAATAACAGCATATGAGCAGAGGAAGCTTATATACTGTAGACAGGATACCCAAGTGTTGCATATGTGTCTAATTTACCAACTCGTCGGTTCTCTGAACCATTCATTCACATTGAATGATGTCTGCTGGCAGGGGATCACCAGTGAGTGATGTCTGCTGGCAGGGGATCACTAGTGAGTGATGTCTGCTGGCAGGAGATCACCAATGAATGATGTCTGCTGGCAGGGGATCACCAGTGAATGATGTCTGCTGGCAGGGGATCACCAGTGAATGATGTCTGCTGGCAGGGGATCACCAGTGAATGATGTCTGCTGGCAGGGGATCACCAGTGAGTGATGTCTGCTGGCAGGGGATCACCAGTGAGTGATGTCTGCTGGCAGGGGATCACTAGTGAGTGATGTCTGCTGGCAGGAGATCACCAATGAATGATGTCTGCTGGCAGGGGATCACCAGTGAATGATGTCTGCTGGCAGGGGATCACCAGTGAATGATATCTGCTGACAGGGGATCACCAGTGAATGATGTCTGCTGGCAGGGGATCACCAGTGAAGGATGTCTGCTGGCAGGGGATCACCAGGGAGTGATGCATATCTGCAGCGTAACTAGTTCAGCAGTAGAGATGACTATCCGATAGTTAATACGCCATCTGTGAGAAGGCGTATTTATTATCCATACCTTCATGTTGCAGGGAATGGTAAAAGAGCTTCAGTACCTCCTGAAGGCTGTGAATAAATGACTTACAAAACTCACATGTTGATAAATAAGACACTTGGGTGTGTTTATTCTGAAAACGTTTTATCCACGCGGTGGCTTCTTCAGTCCAATGCAGAGGAAGGCGGAAGATGATTAGGGGTTTGAGGTGATCAGTCCCTTAGTAGTCTTGAACCAATGTGTTCAGTCCATTATTATTATTATTATTATTATTATTATTATTATTATTATTATTATTATTATTATTATTATTATTATTATTAAACCAATTTCAAAGGCATTGCATAGATAATATCACATTACCCATCACTGTCTTCAGAAGTGTATTATATACAGTTATACTCACATATTACACCCTCCTTAGAGTCCTCCTTCAATTTTAAAAAGAAAATCTCTCTTGTAATATGTTGGAAAAACCTAAACGTGTAAAAAGAGAACCCAAAATTTTCAAATTTTAAGAAGGTATACAAATGAGAAAAGAGAGGAATCTCTTCAGATGGGGGGAAAATCCGGTGGGGAAAGGAACTTTCCGGTGGAAGAGGGGAATTACTTTCCGTGGCGGGGAACTTTCGTTGGGCGGAAAGGGACCTGAGGAACTTTTCGTGGGCGGAAGCGGATGAAATTTTTCGGGGTGGACGAGAATCTTTTCGGTGGTGAGGGGAAATTTTGTCTGGGTGGGGGTTTCGTGAGGAACTTTCCGGTGGGGGCGGGGAAATTTTGAAACCTTCCACGTGTAAAAAGCAACATTAATATTTGACCGCTGGCAGGACACATTCTATAATCAAATATATAAAACTTTAGATCTCTCAAACTTCAAAATCTCTCAGACTTCATAACTCTGAAACTATTAAATTTCAGAATTTCTTAAACTTCAAATTTATCAAATTTCAATCTCAAATCTCAGAATCATTGAACCTTCAAATATCTCAAACTTCAAAGTATCTCCAACTTCAAAATATCTCGGACTTCTAAATCTCTCAAACTTCAAAATTCCAAACTTCAAAATAACTCAGACTTCGACGTCTTTCAGATCTCTCAGGTTTTTACTTGACTTTTATTAAAGAGAGAGATTTAAAGTTCTTTCCTAACGTATAACAACATTCTCTCCCAGGATATATACACAAAGTGATGTATATCTCTCAGTGTATATACACTGAGTGGCGCATATCTCTCAGCGTATATATACTGAGTGGCGCATATCTATCAGTGTATATACACTGAGTGGCGCATGTCTCTCAGCGTATATACACTGAGTGGCGCATATTTATCAGTGTATATACACTGAGTGGCGCATATCTCTCAGTGTATATACACTGAGAGATTAATTATTATTTTTAATAATACAGTATTCTTGATTGGTGGTGACCAGGTCATATGCAGCCTTAATGACCCTCGTGTGGTAGATAGGCTTCAAACTCTAATTAACTAACCATTAAAGGTCACTAATGAAATTGGTTGCTTCATTAAATTGGTCTTTCGATCTTACGGACTTTGGTTGTGGTCCCCTAGTGGCCGTTTTCTTTTACAAATGGGAGCAGGAAATAGGACAGACAGGACAGATGGGAAAGACAGGACAGACAGGAGGCTGACACTACAAATAAATGGTCAATAGATTTCCTGAATTCAGTGCTATTACATTTGCTACTGCTAGTGCTGCTGCTGTATCTATTGTTGCTGCTGGATCTATTGCCGCAGTTACTGCTAGGATTACTGCGATTGCTTGCAATTCAACTACTGAACTCAGGTCTTCTTTAACTCCTGCTTCATCTACTACCGCTGCTTAAACTCTTGTTTTCCCCTGCTGCTGCTGCCACCTGGACGGCGCTTACACCCAGTGGTGTAATTAATGTGCTCACAATGAAGTCTCCCTTCTGACTGCAATGGTGCTCTTGGTGTAAGAGATATACTGAGGGGACGGTCCTGGGGTGCATCTCCCTGGGGTGGGAAGGAGGTGATGGGGAAGGGAGGAGTGTGGGGGGGTAATAATGGGGTGGAAATATGAGGGTGAACATGAGCCAGACCATGTAGACACTGGCGAAGATGACAGGAGAATATGATTTGTTGTATTACTGGGGATACTTGTGGGAGTACAGAGAGAAATACAGGGGATACACCGACGTATATACACGCTAAACTAAGGTATACTTGCGAGAATAAATCGAGGGATTCCTGTGGAAAATACACAGAGAAATATAGGGTAAACAACGAGGGATACATGTGGGAATGCGACGAGAAATACAAGGAATACATCCAAATACACGAAGGGATACAAGGAATACACTCAGTTTATTAGAATTAAGTTAGAGCTAATTAAAACTGTATTAGAGTTAATTATAATGCAATTTTCTGATTAAAATGATTTTAAAGCTACTGAAAATTATATTAATTATTGAAAGTACAAGTTAATTAGAATGATATTAGAGCTATTTAGAATTTCAGAATGATTATTATTTAGAATGATAATAGACGTGGCTCAAATGATATTATAATCGAATATAATGATGTTAGTTTTAATCAGAATGATTTTTTCTTGATACAGATATTAGTATTGATCAGAATAATATTTTCTTGAAGCACGAAAAACACGGTACTGATAACAGAACAACGTTTCGTTCTACAGAGCGAAACGTCTTTATAACTTGTGGCTGTTCCCTTGTATACCTGAGACCCGCCTCTCGAACTAACTAGCCCTGTCTATCCTGTCAATTCCTCCCAGCAATCAGGTCACCCCTGGCCCTTATGTCTTCTAATATCATCAACGTGTGTCTGTACTCTCGTCGGCAGTACGCCATTTGGACTCAACACCTGGTCGAGTGACCATGTTTCTCCGACAGCTGAAATATTACGCAGTAGTGTGTGCGTATGAGCAATGAAAAGACGCTTTAAGCTATAATCCTGAGCATTAGACAGTACTGCAGCCAACACTACACCCATTAAACTTAACTACTTAAGTAGGCCTTGTAAACATGTGTAATGAGGGAGCTTAGAGCTAACACGAGGACATTAGAGTGGAATGAGTGTGTGTGTGTGTGGAGAGTGGGCAGTAATGGAGGGGAGAGAGAGAGAGAGGTGGTAAAGTTATATCTGATTTTCTTCTTCTCTTCTCTTCTTCCTATTCTACATCACTTCCTCCCTCCCCATCTCTGTCTGTCTGTCTCTCTCTCTCTCTCTGGATACCTTTTTCTTATCCCCCGTTTCCTCACTTAGCCCCTCTCTCTCCTGTTCCGGCTCCTATTATTGTTGCTGTTACCTCTGCTTCAAATTCTTCTGTTGCTGTTGGTGCTTTTTCTTTTTTTTCCTTCAAAACCAGCAACGGAGCAGTGATGGAGGGTCCCTTCCCTTCCCTTCCCTTCCCACCACCACCAGCAACAGAGGTCTCCTTCAAGCAACAGAGCAACAGCCTTTCCAGACTAACCAACATCAACAGAGCCACTGGAGGGTATTTCTTGACCCACAAGACAAGGCACACCAATTAGTACATCTGAAGTCAGAGTTAGAGGCCCTCCGAGACAAGAAGGCACTCGCTGAGTGTGTTGCACAGTCAGGTCTGGAAGATAGAGAGTCTTGTACCGGGAAATCTGGAAGACAAAGAGTGTTGTACCAGCAGGTCTGGAAGACAAGGAGTGTTGTACCAGCAGGTTTGGAAGAGAGTGTTGTACCAAGAAATCTGGAAGACAAAGAGTGTTGTACCAGCAGGTTTGGAAGACAAGGAGTGTTGTACCAGCAGGTTTGGAAGAGAGTGTTGTACCAAGAAATCTGGAAGACAAAGAGTGTTGTACCAGCAGGTTTGGAAGAGAGTGTTGTACCAAGAAATCTGGAAGACAAAGAGTGTTGTACCAGCAGGTTTGGAAGAGAGTGTTGTACCAAGAAATCTGGAAGACAAAGAGTGTTGTACCAGCAGGTTTGGAAGAGAGTGTTGTACCAAGAAATCTGGAAGACAAAGAGTGTTGTACCAGCAGGTTTGGAAGAGAGTGTTGTACCAAGAAATCTGGAAGACAAAGAGTGTTGTACCAGCAGGTCTGGAAGACAGTGTTTTACCAAGAAATCTGGAAGACAAAGAGTGTTGTACCAGCAGGTCTGGAAGACAGTGTTGAACCAGCAGGTCTGGAGGACAGGGTTGTACCAAGAAATTTGGAAGACAAAGAGTGTTGTGCCAACAGGTCTGGAAGACAGGGTTGTGTCAGCAGGTCTGGAAGACAGTGTTGTACCAGGAAATCTGGAAGACAGTGAGTGTTGTATCAACACGTCAGGAAGACAAGAGAATGCAAAGCTACCACCACCACCATTCACCTCTTACCACAACCACCATCCACCCTCCAACTACAATCAACCCCCACCACCATCCACCCCCCACCACGACCCCCCCACCACCTCCCACAACTTCCTCCTCATTTCTCTTCTAATGCTAATGGAATGGTGCTTATGTGACATTGCAACTATGTCACCCTCAGATGTTGAGACATGATTCACTCTCCTGAATGTTGCTGGTGGCAGTTATGATGATAATGGTGATGGGGGCTAGTAGCACTGGTGATGGTGATAATGGTGGTGACAATGATGCTAATGATGCTGTACTAAATTATAATTATTATCACAAAAAAGCTCTAATATGCGAAATAAAAAAAATAGAAATGAAATAAAAGAACTATATATATATATATATATATATATATATATATATATATATATATATATATATATATATATATATATATATATATATATATATATAGAGAGAGAGAGAGAGAGAGAGAGAGAGAGAGAGAGAGGCGAAAAGTGACTGGCCACTTCTGCAAGGAGCTGCCAACTTCAGCCCTAACCTCTCACTAAAGCTATTTTAGCTGTTGGGGGGGCTGTGTGGGCTGAGCGTGTGTAGGGCGGCTGTGTGGGCGGGTGTGTGGCGGGTATGTAGACGGAGAGACATGGCGGATGTATAGGAGCACCATGTGACGTGTGTTAGGGCAGGCCTCTAGCCAGGCTTGCTATAGAGCAAGCGATGTTTCGCTCGTATACAGCTCTCCTGAGGGCGAAACGTCGCCTGTAAATAAGGATCGGTTCTGCACATAGAGAATTTATGACGTATTTCTCGGAGAGTCTTGCCCTTGGAGAGTCTTGCTCTCTGAGAATCTTGCCCTTGGAGAGTCTTGCTCTCTGAGAGTCTTGCCCATGGAGAGTTTTGCCCTTGGAGTCTTCCCTCGGAAAGTCTTGCCATCGGAAATTCTTGCCCTTGGAGAGTCTTGCCCTCGTAGAGTCTTGCCCATGGAGAGTCTTGCCCTTGGAGAGTCTTCCCTCGGAAAGTCTTGCCATCGGAAAGTCTTGCCCTTGGAGAGTCTTGCCCTTGTCGTCACTCAGTACGTCACTTTTACGTACACCTAGTACGTCAATTTTACGTGAAATCAGTACGTTACTTTTACGTGCACTCAGTACGTCACGTTTACGTGCACTCAATACGTCACTTTTACGTACACCTTGTACGTCAATTTTACGTGAAATCAGTACGTTACTTTTACGTGCACATTTACGTGCACGCAGTACGTCACTTGTATTCAGAGAGCATTGCACAACCACACAACCAACATTTCCTCCAACCAAAAGTTCGGAATCTTATTTCCGGTTGAGGTGTTAGTGACGATTAACGACCAGTTGTAAAAGTCAGAGTGAGGGTTAAGCTCCAAGCTAGTTGACATTATTAAACACTCCGGTCTGGAGGTCAGTCTCTCACTAGCCTCAAGTTGATTACCACATACTGAGTTCCGTCTCTATAGGGGTGTATGAGTGTATACGGGGGCTGAAAAGAACCTCTGGTGTAGGTTTCAATCCCTATTTTTTTTTGGATTACTTAAATGGTTAATCACCTGCCGATATTGTAAGTTTGCGTTCGGGTTGGCACTTATCTCGGATCACAGTCTGAGTGTCCGTGGTTCGATCCACGATACGGGTAGAAATTCTGGGCGTGTTTCCTTACACCTGCTGTCTCTGCTCACCAACCAGTAAGTAGGTACCTGGGTGTTAGTCGACAGGTGTGGGTCGCATCCTAGGGGACAAGATTGAAGGACCCCAGTGGAAATAAGACCGACAGACCCTCGATGACGCACTGACTTTCATGGGTTAACCTAAGTGGATAATCCTCTGGTTTAAAAATACAAAAAAATCTTATCATATATCACAGGTCATCCAGCCATCCTATGTCAGAGCTATTTGTGTATTGTTGCAGTCACGGTATTGTTGCAGTCACGGTATTGTTGCAGTCACGGTATTGTTGCAGTCACGGTATTGTTGCAGTCAAAGTATTGTGCCTTCTTGTTATTTATTTACATGTAGCTAGATTAAGAAGTATAGTGTATGTCCTTGACTCACCACTGTGTGTCAAGGACATTACAGTGGTGAGACCCAGACAACTGTAAGTTGGTGAGCGACAACAGGAAGAAGATATATCATTGAGGTTTATTTCTGGCCTCCAGGGCTCTGTCTGCCACTGATGCTCTCACAAAAGGTATTGTTGATACTGCTGGCTTGAACACCCAGTGTGTGTGTGTGTACTCACCTAGTTGTGGTTGCAGGGGTCGAGTCATAGCTCCTGGCCCCGCCTCTTCACTGGCCGCTACTGGGTCACGCTCCCTGCTCCATGAGCTTTATCATACCTCTCCTTAAAGCTATGTATGGAACCTGCCTCCACTACATCGCTTCCCAAGCTATTCCACTTGTGTGTGTGTGTGTGTGTGTGTGTGTGTGTGTGTGTGTGTGTGTGTGTGTGTGTGTGTGTGTGTGTGTGTGTGTGTGTGTGTGTGTGTACATGTGTGCCAATTCCAGCGTTTTTTGACATTCATTTTTTTGTTTACGACTCAAAATGTTTCTTGCAAATTTTTGGCGCAGTCTGGCCAGTGTTATTACATTCTGCCAGCACGTCTTTGTCTTGTGTGAGTGGGAGTTGGTTGAGTGGGAGTGGGAGCTGGTTGAGTGGGAGTGGGAGTTGGTTGAGTGGGAGTGGGAGTTGGTTGAGTGGGAGTGGGAGTTGGTTGAGTGGGAGTGGGAGCTGGTTGAGTGGGAGTGGGACTGGAAGGAGGGATGGCAGTGGTGCGTATGTCGTGCCAAATAGGTAAAACTTGCTATTTTGGCTTAAATAGCAACGCTCTTCTTGCCGAATAAGGCAATCGAAAATTTGTGTATGCAATAATTTCGCAAAAATCATTCTGAACCTAATGAAAAAAAATTATTTCATTGTGTTTGTTTATTATTAAATTATTGTAAACTTATCTAAAATATATTTAGTTGGATTAGGCTAAATTAAATTGCGCTTGTTATAATAAGGTTAGGTAAGTTTTCTAAGGTTCTTTTGGTACAAAATTATTAATTTTTACATTAACATAAATTAAAAAATATATATACTTAAACGTATAATAGAAAGTTTTAGAAAGGACTTAATTTTAAATGAGTTCTTGCTAATTGACCAGTTTTACTTATTCGGCACGACAGGAATACGAGTGGGGGAGGTGGCAATAGTGACACACACACACACACACACACACACACACACACACACACACACACACACACACACACACCACACACACACACACACACACACACACCAACCAACAATCCACATACATTAAACAGTCGTCCTGGTGGTGTCGACATTAATATACACATTCATAGCAGTGTCTGGGGACAAGCAATCATCATATCTGTGAAAAATAATTGCTTTTGCGATGATTAACGACCTAATTACCCACTCATTGTAATGGAGCTTTTGAGACTAACGATAATTAACCACAGAATCCCCTCCAGATCTGTATTTATTTAGAATATGAGTGATAGTGAGAATGAAGGAGAGAATGAAAGAGTGAGAGAGAATGAGGGAGACTTATTGAGTCACGGGGGGGGGGATTATAGTCACCCTCCCTCTCCTTGGATCAAACTTCATCACCTCCCATTCTCCGGATACTGTATAGCTCCTATAAATTTTGCATTTCACAATGAATAAAATAATAATAATAATAATAATAGTAATAGTAATAATAATAATAATAATCATAATAAAATAATAATAATAATAATAATAATAATAATTATTATTATTATAATAATAAACAATAATATTAATAATAACAACAATAATAATAAAATTAATAATAATATAAAATTACAACTACATTAAAAATAACATTTATAACATTTATAATAATAATAATAATAATAATAATAATAATAATAATAATAATAATAATAATAATAATTTAATCATTATTTATTATCATCATCATTATTATTATTATTATTATTATTATTATTATTATTATTATTATTATTATTATTATTATTATTATTATTATGATAAAATGAATAACCTTCATGGAAAGGATGTTCAATCTGTGGAAAGTGATCAGCGTTTTCGAGATTAATGGCCTAATTAGTCATTCATTTTTAATTACAAATTGCTGAATGACGTTAATTAACTCTCTCCTCTTTTTCCTCTTCCTCTCCTCTTAGACTTTCCTTCTCAACCTCCTCTTCCCGCCGTCCATCCTATCTCTCTTCTTCTTCTCCCCTTTCCTCCAATTCCTTCTCCTCTTTCTCCTCCTCGTGACCTCAAAATATTTTCTTTATATATATATATATATATATATATATATATATATATATATATATATATATATATATATATATATATAATATATATATTAGGATATACTTAATAATATAGTCAAAACATATTATTGACAATAATATTGAAATACACGTTCAAGTCAAGTATCCCCCAGTAATATTTTTTTTCCCTCTGAACGTGATTATTACATCCAAAAATTTCTGCTTTTGAAAATTAACGCGATTGAAATATTCTTTTTTTAATATTACTGGTTTATATGTGAGATAGATTTTCCTCATTGACCGAGTGGGGTCAATACATGAACACACACACACACATACACACACACACACACACACACACACACACACACACACACATACACACACATACACAGATGTCACAGAAGCATTGTCCAGTGAGCTCAATATCTGGTTCTTGGATGACGGCACCTTAGCTGGCACTACACAATCTCTCCTGGGAGACATCAGGAAAATTAATGATATGGTAGGTAGCCTGGGCCTATCTTTAAACCCCACCAAATGTGAGATAGTTTCCACCAATCCACAGATGATCCAGGACATTAGGGCTGTTTTACCAGGGCACGAGCCATCGATCCAGCCAACAGCACTCTCCTTGGTGCTCCCCTTGGGCCCAATGCCATCGATCTGGTCCTGGAAAAAAATCTCCGACCTCAGGACGATGGAAGGTATGATGAAAGACATCGATACACATGATGCCTTCTACCTACTCACCAGGTGCCTGTCAATCCCAAAACTTACATACTTCCTGAGATGCTCCCCAGCCTTCAACAGCCCGAAACTCGAGGAATACGACTCTCTCCTCAAGACCATGCTAGAGAGTGTATTGAATCTTTCCCTCGATGATGGACAGTGGTTGCAAGCCTCACTTCCAGTCAGACTTGGGGGCTGGGAGTACGCAAATCCTCCCAGATTGCCCTACCAGCCTTCTTATCCTCTTCCATAGCATCAAATGAGCTAATAAAACAAATTCTTCCATACAACCTCAGTGATTCAGCAGGAATACAGGACCCTAGCTACACCAGTGCCATCACTGAATGGGAGACTCTTGCTGCTCAACACCAAAACCTAGTGAAGAACTGGCCTACAAACAGTCAAGCTGGGACAGCCCCATTGTTGAAAAGATACTTGCCAATATGCTCAGGGCCGTAACATCAGACAGGAGACTGCCCGTCCCCTAGCCGTGAGTGCACATCACTCTGGGGACTTCCTCCAAACAGTTCCCATTTCGGCCATGGGAACACGCCTGGACCCTAAGACCCTTCGTATTGCAGTGGCTCTGCGCCTTGCTGCCCCCATTCACACGGAATATACGTGTATTTGCGGCGATGCGCAAGCCGACCAATATGGTCTACATGGTCTTAACTGTTCTAAAACCAAGGGTTGGCATGCAAGACACAATGAGGTCAACGACATCATAAAGAGAACCCTCGCTACAGCTGGATGCCCAGCCGAGAGAAGCCTCGATCACTAGCAGCCAACAACGCCCACAACCCAGCAAACCGCCCCGACGGATCACCATCTATCCTTGGAAGAATGGCAAGCTCTTAGCATGGATTATACCTGCGTGTCGACACTGGCTGACACCTACATCCATCACAGTGTTGGGCGACAGGGAGGAGCTGCTGACCACAGAGAGGAGTACAAGATCGGCAAGTACAGGGACATAAGCCAACAGTATAAATTTGTCCCAGTGGGATCAGAGACCTTGGGAGCGTGGGGAAAAATGCAACACGTTTCCTTAAAGAGCTGGGTTCCAGACTCATCGACACCACCAGGGACCCAAGGGCAGCCACGTTCATGTTCCAGCGTCTCAGCGTGGCCATCAGAGGAAACGCATGCTGCATACTCGGCTCGCGTCCGGCTTCGGAGGAGCTGGAGGAGATTCATAATCTTTGACATATTGTACCATTGTATTCATGTTCACGTTTGTGTGTTTTATAAATGTATTCTGTCTATTAATAAAGCATTTATATGTATGTATGTGTGTATATAGGATGGGGTGGTAGGAGAAGTGGAATATTCAAACGGCTTCAGGAAGAAATCCAAATATTCTTCCTTGATGCCTTTTATCCACTTCTCCGAGGCTATGGTCCCACAATTTGCACTAGTGGTGGACCCCATCCTATATATTACTAAAAAAAAAAAAAAAAAAAAAAAAAAATATATATATATATATTTACAATGAATAGGCAAATGTTTGCAATTAGAGAAACAGGCAAATATTTATTTTCTTACCACTCATCTAACACATTTCTCACTCTTCTCATCGAGATTAATCTCTTAAATTTCTCCCATTGGGCTCAACCGAGGAGCGTCATCAATTAATGTAGATCATAAATCAGTTGATGTTCTTCTCTGTCTGGTGTAATGGGCGTTAATTACTGAGGAAGGAAGAGACAGCGAGGCCCATAACTCCTTGTATGATGCTGCAGACTACAGACAAGATCACATTACCCTGCATCCAGCTGAGAAACTGCTGAGACGAAATTTATGGCCCGTACAGAAGACTGTGTGTGTGTGTGTGTACCCCACCTCTTTGTACTCACTTATTTGTGGTTGCAGGGGTCGATTCACAGCTCCTAGCCTTGCCTCTCCGCTGGTCACTACTAGGTCCACTCTCTTCCTGTTTCCTTCGTACCTCTTCTTAAAGTTATGTATGGATCCTGCCTCACTACATCACTCTCCAGACTCATTCCACTTCCTGACAACTCTGTGACTGAAGAAGTACTCTGTATGTATGTGTGTGTGTGTGTGTGTGTGTGTGTGTGTGTACTCACCTCATCTAATTCACCTAATTGTGGTTGCAGGGGTCGAGACTCAGCTCCTGGCCCCGCCTCTTCGCTGTCTGCTACTGGGTCTCTGCTCTCCCTGCTCCATGAGCTTTATCATACCTTGTCTTAAAACTATGTATGGTTCCTGCCTCCACTATATCTTTCTCTAGACTATTCCACTTCCTGACTACTCTGTGGCTGAAGAAATGCTTCCTGACATCCCTTTGACTCATCTGAGTCTTCAGCTTCCAGTTGTGTCCCCTTGTTTCTGTGTGTGTGTGTGTGTGTGTGTGTGTATGTATGTGTGTGTGTGTGTGTGTGTGTGTGTGTGTGTGTATGTATGTACTCACCTAGTTGTGGTTGCAGGGGTGTGTGTGTGTGTGTGTGTATGTATGTATGTATGTGTGTGTGTGTGTGTGTGTGTGTGTGTGTGTGTGTGTGTGTGATGGTGAGGCAAAAATAATGATATAATTCCTTCATTAGCTAAAATCCCTAAGCTACTAAGGATTACGTAGCTATCGTGTTTTAGGTCAAAACAAGTTTTTTTTCGGTTTAGTCCAGCTGCAAACTCAACCATTAAATCTACTGGAGTCGTCCATCAAATCTTATTGCAAAATAAATAAAAATATTACTAGAATTTTATAAAGTTTTATTGCGAATTAAAAGTTCAACTAGAGTCTTAATATTTATTTTAAAATACATAAATATAATTTTGTATGTAACGGTATATTATAAAGTGATAACAACAGCTAAAATATTCTCTATATATAAAAGATCGACGCCCATCATATATAATATTTAGATTATTCATCGTCCTTTTATTTTTTATATGATAGCATTGACAATAACGGTACCTTATAAACAGAGAAGTGAGTGTTCATTTCCTCTATGATTCTTCAACTGTTTACATCACAATTAGAATATTCGACACCCTTTAATCTCACATACTTGAGGATCGACACCCCTTTACTTCGTCTACACAAGTCTCGACTCCCCCTTCATGACATAAATGGAATTCTCCACTCTTTTTTTGGCTGGTAACTCTGTGCGGTAGTGTCTCCCCTACTTCACAATTGCTCATTAAGGCTAACGACCCCTGTGGGAGGAGGAACAAGTGGCCACCTTCTGCGTCTCCTTCGGGGTTATTGGACATCGTGGTAAATATATGGTGTGGGACAATGCACGGTAGTCGGGCCTTAATGCTCATTACGTCTCCTTTCTCACCACGCCCTGTACGGCACCCCACAATCAATGAACCCTCAATGGTGAGGGGAAACAGGAAGGCCCCCCAAGGGAGTGTAAATGCGTATATGTGGTGAGGGAGAGAGGTGAGGTAGGGAGGGAAGAGTGGTGAGAGAGGGAGAGACAAAGAGGGAGAGGGGAAGAAGCGTCAAGAAGCAGCAAGGGATGAAGCAGCGAAATCGAATTAAGAAAAATGCTTTACTGGAAATGTGGTGAGGATTCATTGATAATGTAAAATGCTTAAGTGCTGAAGCAAGGATAGGTGCTGAAGAAAGGATAGGTGCTGAAGCAAAGATAGGTTCTGAAGCAGGATAGGTGCTGAAGCAAGGATAGGTGCTGAAGCACGTATAGGTGCTGAAGCAAGGATAGGTGCTGAAGCAAGGATAGGTGCTGAAGCACGTATAGGTGCTGAAGCAAAGATAGGCGTTGAAGCAAGGATAGGTGCTGAAGGAAGGACAGGTGGTGAAGCAAGGACAGGCACCACTGCAGCAAAGATAGGTAGACAGATGAAGGGAGGGTAGGTAAATCCTGGGTAAGGGTGTGGTGAGGCAGAAGGGCGAACGAGAATAACATTAAAAAACTTGAACACGGACACTGTAGTCCGTATGTTGTGTGGAGATATATTTGAATTAGAAAGACACTAATTTATCTATTCAAGGGGGAACACATGGTGTGTGTGTGTGTGTGTACTCACCTAATTGTACTCCCCTAATTGTGGTTGCAGGGGTCGAGACTCAGCTCCTGGCCCCGCCTCTTCGCTGTCCGCTACTGGGTCTCTGCTCTCCCTGCTCCATGAGCTTTATCATACCTCGTCTTAAAACTATGTATGGTTCCTGCCTCCACTATATCTTTCTCTAGACTATTCCACTTCCTGACTACTCTGTGGCTGAAGAAATACTTCCTAACATCCCTTTGACTCATCTGAGTCTTCAGCTTCCAGTTGTGTCCCCTTGTTTCTGTGTTCCCTCTCTAGAATATCCTGTCCCTGTCTACCTTGTCGATTCCCCGCAGTATTTTGTATGTCGTTATCATGTCTCCTCTGACCCTTCTTTCCTTCAGTGTTGTTAGTCCTATTTCCCTCAACCTTTCTTCATAGGACAGACCCCTGAGTTGTGGAACTAGCCTTGTCGCAAACCTTTGCACTTTCTCTAGTTTCTTTACGTGCTTGACCAGGTGTGGGTTCCAGACTGGTGCTGCATATTCTAGTATGGGCCTGACGTACACGGTGTACAGTGTCTTGAACGATTCCTTGTTTAGGTAACGGAACGCTAATCTTAGGTTTGCCAGTCGCCCATTTGCTGCCGCAGTTATCTGGTTGATGTGTGCCTCCGGAGACGTACTTGGCGTTATACTCACCCCAAGGTCTTTCTCCTTTGCCGATGTTTGTAGCCCTTGTCCACCTAGCCTGTACTCTGTCAGCGGTCTTCTTTGTCCTTCTCCGATCTTCATGACTTTGCATTTGGTGGGATTGAATTCGATAAGCCAGTTGCTAGACCAGATGTCAAGCTTGTCCAGGTCTGTTTGAAGTCCTGCTTGGTCCTCTTCCGATGTGATTCTCCTCATTAATTTCACATCATCTGCGAACAGAGACACTTCTGAGTCTATCCCATCCGTCATGTCGTTTACATATACCAAGAATAACACTGGTCCTAGAATTGACCCCTGCGGTACGCCGCTCGTCACAGGCGCCCACTGTGATACCTCATCACGTGTGTGTGTGAACACTTACCTATATGTACTAACCTATATATGATTGCAGGGATCGATGCACAGCTCCTGGCCCCGCCTCTTCGCTGGCTGCCACTAGCTCCACTCTCTTCTGGCTTCAAGAGCCCGATCATACCTCTTCTTCAAGCTATATATGGATCCCGCCTCTACCACTTCACTCTCCAGATAGTTCTACTTCTTGAGAACTCTAAGGCTGAAGAAATACTTCCTAACGTCCCTATGACTCATCTGTGTTTTCAACTTCCAGCTGTGTCCTTGTGTTGCTGTGTCCCAGTGTTGCTGTGTCCCAGTGTTGCTGTGTCCCAGTGTTGCTGTGTCCCAGTGGTGCTGTGTCCCATCTCTCAAACATTGCATCCCTATTCATCTTGTCAATTCCCCTTACCATTTTGTACGTACGTATGAGCGTATGTGTATGCGCGTGTGTGTATGCGTATGTATGCGTATGTGCGTGTGTGAGCAAGTGTACATATAAGCCAAGCTGATCATTCTGTGACCCATTTACACGTGATGCACTCAAATTTCTTTCACTCAAAAAAAAAAAAAAAAAAACGAGAACTATATAAATTCAAGCGAATTCGTCAACGAAAGTTAATGGAATTACTCATGTACACCAAAGGGTCGCTGTGTTAAGTAATATTTACTGAAATTACACCATGAGAGCAACAACCAGGGAACCCCAGCCCAAAAAACAGAACTAAATCGCAGCTAAAATATACAGTCCATTACGCCACAGTTAATAGGGTTTTTCATTATTCGGGATACGATGGTGTTACAAGCTTTGGGGCTCCGGTAAAATGAATGTAAAAATATACACCAGCTATAGATTCTCATTTTTTGAAGAGGTTAGAATGTGGGAGGGCAAAAATTGGGGAGGATGCGAAGAGAGGAGGATGGGTGTCTTTTTTCCAATGCCTATTTTTTTTTTTTTAGCAGTGTTTTTATTTTCTTGAGTTACTAACAGTGACATGTTTATCTTTCTAGTTAAGATAAATATAGTGATTGTTGTAGTTGTTTGCGCTGTTTTAAAAGAGTTGTGGTACCAATAGTAGTGGAGATAATTGTTGTAGTTTTAGGAATTATTGTTGTGGTAATGATGGTAATAGTTATTAAGGCAATAAAATTAGTAATCATTAATTTTTTTAGTAATAGTAATTAGAAGTGATAATTATGGAAGTGATAATAGTAGGTGTTATAGCAATAAGAGTAATTGTTATTGTAGGAGTAATATTAGTATTTGGAGTCTCCATGGTAGTTGCATTATTTTTATTATTATTATTATTATTATTATTATTATTATTATTATTATTATTATTATTATTATTATTATTATTATTATTATTATTATTATTATTATTATTTAATGAATAATAATAATAATAATAATAATAATAATTATTATTATTATTATTATTTTATTATTATTAATAATTATAAGCACACACACATTCACAAACATCAATCTCTGAAGATGTGTGTGTGTGTGTGTGTGTGTGTGAGTGTACATGTGTGTGTGTGCGTATGTGTATGTGTGCGTATGTGTATGCGTGTACGCGCGTATATATATGTACGTAAACCCCTTAAAGCACCCCAGGAATTTCCATTTTTTGACATTTAACAACAATCACCAGTTGTATAGAGGTCGCTCTCCTCAAAATACAATCCCCACCCCCCGGGGGTTGCTTGCTTGTTAACCTCCCTCAAGTATACACACACACAGAGGTCAGCCGGCCCTAGTTGACCTTCGGAAAGCTTATTCATCCGCCTGTAACTCTGCTCCCACTCGGGTATTCAGTCCACAATATAAAATCTCCCGTTGGATTCCAAACATTTCTTTTACGCCTCTACGGTTGTCGACAACAGTCGTGACTTCAACGGAAGTTTCCCGTTAATGGCGGAAAAAAATATAAACAAATTGTTGGGGAATTTATTCCCGCTGTTTTTTTTTTTTTTGCCTAAAAATACGTCATGGAGTCCCCAAGGGATTTATTTTAGCTGTTTTTTTTGTGTCTAAAAACATATCGAGTCCGTGAGGAATACATTTCCTGTGTTTTTTTTATTTAAAAACAGATAACTGAGCCTCAGAAGAATTTATTTCCTGATATTTTACTAAAATCACATCATTGAGTCCACGAGGAATTTATTTCCTGATTTTTTTTTTTACTAAAATCACGTCATTGATTCCCAGAGGAATTTTTTTCAACTGATGTTTTTGTCTAAAGGTTGAACTTTGCATCGTTATAATGGGCCTTATAGAAGAGCAAGTATTTATTACACAGCTGTTTCGCTCAGCTTTGAGCGAAACGTCTAAAAATGGTGGCACTGTTGACAGGCATTCCTCTGCCTGTCAACATTATCCACTGCCAACAATTACGTTTACCTGTTAAACGCGTTGGCGAAACGTCACTGAATACTCACTTCCAACAACGTTTTTTTCCCTTTTCATTAGCTCAACGTTTCGCTCTGCATGTTGTCCTAATAAAAACTTGCTTATTATGTGTTTTTTTCTTAGCTTCGGGGGAAAAAAAACAGAAAAAAAAGTTGTTTTGAAATAAAATAGATCTTTAAATGCCGGACTTTCCTAGAAACTCGTTAAATACTGAGAATTAACGAAGAATAAAGAGAAAACACGTTGGAACAACAGTTAGGATAACTAACAAAGATAGGAGACACTGAAAAAAAATTGTTATTGTGTCCCGTAACTCTATTGATAGCGCACTCACCTCACACACTGAGGTCCGTGGTTCGATCACCGGTACGGTTGGAAACATTAGGACGCGTTTCCCTAAAACACCTGCTGTCCGTGTTCATCTACCAGTAAAATAGGTACCTGGGTGTTAGTCGACTGGTGTGGATCGCATCCCGGGTACAAAATTGACCTAATTTGCCCGAATTGCTCTGCATAACAAGTGGCTTTCTGTATAGCAGTATGTCATTGATGTCAGCTAGGCCTGTATACCCTGTACATGTACAAATGAAGATTATTATTAATATCATTACTACTACTACTACTAATAATAATAATATTATTATTATTAAATTGATAAATGAAGTGTATATTGAGAGGATGGTATGGCCATGAAGAAAGAATGATTTTATGAATGATATTCTTGAGGTGACTGACCTGTTACAAACAAGAAGATAAAATGAAATTATTATTCTCAGCCACATTCCATTCTTTTGGAATGGAGCTGAGAGATCAGAAAAGTCCAGGTAATTGAATTATTTCCTTTTATGTTTTAATGTCACATGAGGATATATATATATACTAGCTGTACCTGGCCACGCGTTGCTGTGGCTCAGTCTGGTTTGCCGACTCTAGAACACGCAACATATAATTGCCCATGTGAGAAGCAATCCGTGTCTAGATCTAAATTGCAAGTATGTGTGAGCGTGTTAGATAGGAGTGAATGGAGACGAATGGTTTTTGGGACCTGACGAGCTGTTGGAGTGTGAGCAGGGTAACATTTTTGAGTGGAGACGAATGATTTTTCGGACCTGATGAGGTGTTGGAGTGTGAGCAGGGTAACATTTTGTGAAGGGATTCAGGGAAACCAGTTAATTGATTTAGTTGGACTTGAGTCCTGAAATGGGAAGTACAATGCCTTCACTTTAAAGGAGGGGTCTGGGATAGTGACACCTGGGAGGGACAATTCTCAGCTGTCGTATCTGAGCGCCTCTGCAAAGACAGTGATTATGTATGAGTGTGGTGAAAGTGTTGAATGATGATATATATATATATATATATATATATATATATATATATATATATATATATATATATATATATATATATATATATATATATATATATATATATATATATATGAAAATATATGAAAAATGAAAATTAAGCTTTCGTGACTACTCATTATCAAGGAATATAACAGGAAACATGACAAGAAGGGCTTAAGGGCGAGACTCACCTCACAGTCACATCACATAAAAAGCACACCCACAGTAGCGTCATTCACGACTCTGTGAGAGGAACATAAGAAAGGACCTGAACTTTCCAAGAATTAAGATTAGTCCAATTATTATAATTTTCCCAAATTTTATTAAT
>WNWK01000728.1:0-22500 GCA_009830355.1 Cherax destructor | reverse complement strand
AAGATTCCATGAGCATAATTATGCGACATTATTGCAACATTCATGGCCCAGCAAATATAATAAATGTTGAAGGGGCAAAAGTGGAATTTTTCGGGAGGAAATTTATAAAAAATCGTCCCTCATATGTGGAGTGTAGCGGGTTGTGTTGACTATATGCTGGCCTCAGGCAGCAAGAGGCTGGTTGATCTAGTGGTCACCAGGACACTCTGGTCCTACACTGGTCAAGAAAATATGAACTCTCGAAACTGATTACAGGCAAATATTACAGCAGGAGCTTTGTCTCCTCTTCCAGTCTTTCCAAACCATTCCCCTTTTCTTCTATATTTCCTTCTCTCTGGCTCCTGCCTTCTTTCCCCTCCTGTGCTCCCCCTCTCTTTCCCCTTCCCTGCCCCCTTTCTTCCCTTTTCATAAAATATTATTAAGAGTCATAAATCTTGGAAGCTTATCCAATATGTCAAAAATGAGTCCCAATAACAACAGCAGTTTGTGCTCTCAGTTCATGGCCAATAACTGTCTTGGACGGCTTGTGGTTGTGTGGGCGTGAAGGCAAGTTGTGGGCGTGGAGGGCGGGCATGTAGGCGTGAAGCGAGGCTGTGGATGGAGGGAAAACGACCATAGGAGACGGTACAGAGGAAGGGAAGATGGGTGGATACCCACACATTGCACCAACAGGAAGGGATACGTTCTCACAGAAGAGTCCTCTCACTCTTCTCCGGGAGGCGAAAACCTGTACCTCTCTCTGGGGTGACAAAGGTGACTGACTCAGCGCCTCTGTTACCAAGAGCATGAGGCAAAGGTGATGATGGTTTGGTAAATGGGAGGAAGAAGGGAAGCAGAGAGACAGACAGACCGTCTGGTAGACTGTCTGGCAGACTGTCTGTCCGGCAGACAATCAGACATCAAGGCAGATAGTAACACAGAGACTCAGGTAAACAGAGACAGAGAGACAAACAGACAAACAGACAGACATACAGACAAACAGACAGACATACAGACAGACATACAGGTAGACAGACAGACAGTAAGTCAGACTAGAACCCGAATATTGCACTAAGTCAAACATCTCTTTCTTTACTTTTCTGTGTTATCCTTTTCCCCCTCTAATCCTTCTTACTTCTTTCTTCCTCTTCCCTCCAATCCTCTTAACCCATTTTCCACTGCTCTCTCTCCCTCTTCCTTTCTCCTCTCTCCTGTCATTCCTTCATCAAAGCGTAATACTTCCTTTCTTTCTTTAAGTTCTCACCTTGTCTATTGTTCCTCTCTTATCCCTTTTAATATTATCACACACACACACACACACACACACACACACACACACACACACACACACACACACACAGTGATGTAGTGGAGGCAGAATACATACATAGCTTTAAGAAGAGGTATGATAAGGCTCACGGAGCAGGGAGAGTGACCTAGTAGCGACCAGTGAAGAGGAGGGGCCAGGAACTGTGCCTCGACCCCTGCAACCATAACTAGGCGAGTATACACACGCACTCACACAAACACAAACACAATCCCCCATCGCGCTAACCAACTTTCCCGTGTTCGCTGCGCCACACCGGCCGCGTTGTCAACTCTCTCCAGTCGCTTGACACTGGAGCACATTCAGCCGCCTCGCGCGTGCGGAATACATCTGCCAAACAAAAGTTCACTTCATATCAACAGATTTTTTCCCGTGAGGTCCGTCTCGCTGTTTAGGTCACGACAAAGAGGTGAAAAGAAAATTCCTGAACGGTGTGGGGGTAAGCTGTACGAACTTCAATTTTTGTTACAGGGAGGGGCGGCTAAATTATGGATGGGAATATATATATGAACGTCTTTCTTGGAGTTCAGGGCAAGTTTAGGATGCCGGAGTCACTTCCGGGGGTCATCATCGCCTCGTGTACGTTAGGAATATATTGGAGTATGCAGCGCCAGTGTGGAACCCACATCTAGAGAAAGTGCAAAGGTTTGCAACAAGATTAGTCCTGGAGCTAAGGGGTATGTCCTACGAGGAGAGGTTAAGGTAAATCGACCTGACGACACTGGAGGACAGGAGAGATAGAGGGATATGATAACGACATATAAAATACTGAGAGGAATCGACAAAGTGGACAGAGACAGGATGTTCCAGAGATGGGACACAGCAACAAGGGGACACAGTTGGAAGTTGAAGACTCAGATGAATCACAGAGATGTTAGAAAGTATTTATTCAGTCACAGAGTAGTCGGGAAGTGGAATAGTCTGAGAAGTGATGTAGTGGATGCAGGATCCATTCTAGGTTTAAGAAGAGGTATGATAAAACTCATGAAGCAGAAAGAGTGATCTAGTAGCGACCAGTGAAGAAGCGGGGCCAGGAACTGTGAATCGACCCCTGCAACCACAACTAGGTGAGTACACACATAAATCACACGCATAACACACACACACACACACACACAAATCACACGCATAACACACACAATGTTAACATGTTCGCTACTCGTCTACAACTTTCTGTGAACACAGGCGGTGCGAAAGGCTAATGTACAAAGTTAAAGCTTTATTACCGCAAAGTGCGAGTTAACAAAGCACTCTCTCACACCGGTAGAATCATTGCGGCTCCAGCGTAATTAAGATTTAAATAAAACACAGGTGAGTAGATTACAGTTCCTCTCGTAAAACAAAAGCAAAAAAAACCAATGGCCTTGAGATTCGGAAGTGTTGAGAGGCATTATTCACACTGCTTTTGTTTTATTAATTGCTAATCTTTGCTTTTTCTCCAGTTGGTTGCGCGGTTTAATATCAAGGGAGGGTTGGTTCTCTCTCTCTCTCTCTCTCTCTCTCTCTCTCTCTCTCTCTCTCTCTCTCTCTCTCTCTCTCTCTCTCTCTCTCTCTCTCTCTCTCTCTTCCTATAAACGCGTATTTATCAGGTTATCCTGCCTCTTCCTCCCTTTTCATTTACGACACTAAATTAATCGATAAATGATGCAGAAACCTTGAATTCTTTATTGTGAAATAAAGCTTCCTGTTTCTGCCCTCAGAGGGAATTTTATTAATTACACCCTCGCTAACTGTTCAGGAATATTTAACTCTGCTTCTCATATTTACCAGATTTATGAGAATCTGGAGAGGCAGGTTTAAAAGAGTGGGCAATTAAATGGACCAAGCGCCCTGCCTGGGCTGGCGTTAATCGGAATTTGCTGCAGAGGAATTTTAGTGAACTCTATGCGCTGAGAACTCCGAATTGTGGTGTATTCTATGTCGTATGAGTGGACATGTTGGCAAACACTAGGAAGGTCGAAAAGGCACAATACCGTGACTGGAACAACACATAGGAGAGGAATAGGACAGCGTATCGGTCCGACTTAGACCATTTGGTGCAAGTTGGACCGAAATGTCGTCGTCAGCTTCTGTCTCCTATGCGTGGGTTATTTGTGTAAACACTAGGACATATGTATATTAGAAAACGTTTCGGTCCTGGGACATTGATCACTTCTAACACACAAAGATTAAAATGACAGTGTATAGACAGACGGAGAGTGAGGTGTGATTGGCACATAGTGACCTGAAAAATGACATATTTGACATGAGGTCATGTTTATAACATTCCATGTGGGTGACATCAGTTCCCGTCGCCATAATAAGGCAACGAACTTTCGGAAAATATACATAAGTAACTTTCAGGTTTCCTTCACCAATAAATTAAAAAGCTGTTTCTTAAAAAAATAACGATAGGAAACCTGTAACACGGGAAGACCTGACATATATCAAATATCTAATAACAACTGACAACTACGTAAGCGAGACTGACCGGAATCTGGACACACCAAAATTTGTGAACACAAGCGGTCAGTAAGATATGGTCAGGAGAACCCTGAAATATAACATGGTAAAACCTTGAGTCATATACAATGACAAGTAACAAAACTGATACAGTAAACTGTTCCTACACACTGGCAACGAGAATAGAGTCTTAATTGACTGAAAACCAACTATCAGCGTTTCAAAAGGTCAGTAGAAACCAAATATAGTTACTAAATCTGCGTGAAAAAATACGTCCTAGCACCAAGCTTAAATTTGGTACATAAAGTATGTGTATTTCTCAGAACCACCAGGAACTTGCCCTGAGAATGCATTAAAACCCTCGACAGCAGATGCCAGACTCCTCCACCCACAACCTGCTTCTCCGTACCACGATGGAACGCCTCTACAGCTCTTCCCATGACCTCTAACCAACACACACACACACAAATATATATATATATATATATATATATATATATATATATATATATATATATATATATATAGTATATATATATATATATATTGATAGACGAACATTGGGTAAAGATATACACATCGTTGGTGATTCTTTAAGCTACAGTTCGCGCCTATAGCCGTCAGTAACAGTAATTAAAACAGCTCACCTGCCTTACACCTGGTGAAATTCGAGCGACAGTCGCCTCTACACTCTGTTGACGCGAGGAAGCAATTTCCATACCGGGCTAGCGAGCCTGGGGCTCTTGTGTTGACATTCCGCTGCCGCTGTGTTCACACGGTCATGGGATATATACACGAATCTTGCATCACTCTACGTGAGAGAGAGAGAGAGAGAGAGAGAGAGAGAGAGAGAGAGAGAGAGAGAGAGAGAGAGAGAGAGAGAGAGAGAGAGCTGTCACACGAATGGACTTGTGTTAACTTGTAGTGTTCTTCGCGGCACTTTCACTTCTCGTATAATGTTTTGGCTCAAGTTAATGGAGCTTCATAATGTCGTCATCGACGCCACTAATTAAGGCAATAAGACATACGTTAAGGACGAGACGGGGAAAAATACTAAGAGACAGACAGACAGAGAAAGAGAGATGAGGTTGGGGAAAAGGGAGTGATTTAGAGATAAAGAAGAAAGGCGGAAGGGAGATAGAGAGAGAGGGTTGCAGGGAGGTAAAAGAAACAGGAACAGGAAGTGTAAAGATATCTTTTTCCCTTAAGCTAATTATCCGTGCATGATAATTCTCTCCCAATAGCAAATTTTCCATCCATATCACTTGATCAATCATCCTCCTGGTACTCGCGGCAGCATGCGAGCACCAGTAGGATGATTGATCATAGACTTAGAACATGAAGGACTTACAATATGACTTACAACATAAAGTCGTCTCTCTACAGAGAATATTTTGAGGCCTGTTTATATATATATATATATATATATATATATATATATATATATATATATATATATATATATATATATATATATATATATATATATATATACATAGGTAGATAGATAGATAGATACAAATATAAATTTAAATATAGCTATAGATATAGATATAAATATATATTTAGATATAGATCGCAAGGTGTTCTGCTATGTGCCTTTCCCATGTCCTCGACAAAACATAAGAGAAACCGTTCCCAACTCTTCCCCCATTGTTTGGTGCAATTTCAGCGAGGAGGGCGAGGTTTTCTGCAAACTAGGGCACCTGAATGAAGCCATAACAGTTTGAGGGCAGTGAGCCAGCGGGACACACCACACACACTCTTGTTTAAGCAATACATGCTTAAAAAAAGAGGGAGAGTATTGCCATTCTTGATGTTAGTTCTCGTACCCTTTACCTCTTCAAAACACACGCACTCTCTTCTCTCTCTCTCTTTCTCTATCTGTATCTTTCCTGACCCAGAGAGAGAGAGAGAGAGACAGGCAGCGAAAGAGAATCTTCCATAAGGGGTATTTCAGACCACTTATCACTTATCAAAGTGTTCTGGGTCGACTCAATAAAACCAAGATGTATAACAAGAGGGGGTCCAATATATGACGTGTTTCACCACCAAGGTATATAGAGGGAATTCATCTGTTACTTTCCATCACGAGGGAATATGAAATTAGACCATCTAGCAGGTTCCATCACTAGGAAATATAGAGGGAGTCCATCAACTGCGTGTTCCATCACTCTAGTCTGCTTAACACACGCTTCTCCTGATCAGTAATACTAAATTTCCATTGATTACCAACTGATAAATCTCCATTGATCTTCGCATAAGAAATCTCTATTGACCATTGCATAATAAATCTCTATTGACCATTGCATAATAAATCTCTATTGACCATTACATAATAAATCCCTACTGAGTATTTCATACGGTAATAAATCTCTATTGATCACCAGTAAAGACGATTGGCGATTACCAATAAATCACCGTTGAAGATTACTTGATAAATCCTCACTGATAATTAGGTGGTTAGTTTAAAGTGGAGATTGGATTTAAGTGGGCAGTTTTAGCAGTGTATAGATGTTAATTCAGAAGGCAGTTAGAGTGCTGAAAGGTCGGCAGTTAGAGTGCTGAAAGGTCGGCAGTTAGAGTGCTGAAAGGTCGGCAGTTAGAGTGCTGAAAGGTCGGCAGTTAGAGTGCTGAAAGGTCGGCAGTTAGAGTGCTGAAAGGTCGGCAGTTGCGAAGAAAACATCTTTTGAGAATAAAACAGAGAGAGATAGGTACTGCACTACATTTCGCTCCCGAAACGTCTGGTTTCGCTTTGCGTTTCTCTACACCTCGGTTCACATCCGCATAAATGTAAATTTGGAAATAGAGATATAAATGAAATATAATGAAATCCTTTCGCTGACAACGTTTCGCCCACACAGTGGGCTTTCCCCTGTAAATTAAAATTTATTTATTATTTGCTAAGTTGCCATTTGTTTTACAAAGTCGAATTTACAGCTTGATAGCTGTTATCCTACCTCAGCTATTATCTGTTACCCAGCTAAAGTATGCTAACACCCCCCAGGATGCCACCCAAAACAGCCGGCTAACACCTAAGTGCCTTACACAATACACAAATAACCTGCACACAGAAGAGAGGAGCTCCTCTTTCCTATGTACGGGTTATTTGTGTATTGTTCCAATTGTGGTATTGTACCTTTTTGTTCTACCTAGGTACCTATTTACTGCTAGGTGAACAGGGGCAATAGGTGTGAAGAGGCTTGCCCACGTCTCACCTGACCCAGGAATGAATCTGCATCTATCGCTGTGGACCACAATGTGTCCATCAATTTCTCCTCTCTCTCTCTCTCTCTCTCTCTCTCTCTCTCTCTCTCTCTCTCTCTCTCTCTCTCTCTCTCTCTCTCTCTCTCTCTCTCTCTCTCTCTCTCTCTCCTCTCCCCTTCCCTTTCTCCCCTCACCTACGCGCACACACTTGATCCACTCCACCTGAGTAAGAGGCTTCAGTCAACACGGCGCCCTGGGAGACTCCCCCATCACGAAGTAAATACTTTTCACCAGATTAATAAGTGTCTGTCTAACATGGTGTGGCCGCTGAGGGGACGGGAGGGCAGCCGCTGAGGGGACGGGAGGGCTGCCGCTGAGGGGACGGGAGGGCAGCCGCTGAGGGGACGGGAGGGCTGCCGCTGAGGGGACGGGAGGGCAGCCGCTGAGGGGATGGGAGGGCTGCCGCTGAGGGGACGGGAGGGCAGCCGCTGAGGGGACGGGAGGGCAGCCGCTGAGGGGACGGGAGGGCTGCCGCTGAGGGGACGGGAGGGCTGCCGCTGAGGGGACGGGAGGGCAGCCGCTGAGGGGATGGGAGGGCAGCCGTCAAGACGAAAGAGTTAACCAGAGGGGAAGGTAAAGGGGAAATAACGCGTTGGAAAGTGGTGGTAGAGGGGAAGCTGATGAATACTTTAGTTACCCATGTGGGTTGGTGACCTGGGGATTCATGCCAGAACGGAGGTGAGAAGATGGAAGGGGTGTTGGAAACGAGGGAAGTGGAAAGAGAAGAGGAAGTTGAGATTCAGGTGTTCACGAAGTCTCATACTCTCTTCAGAGATGCTTGATCTACTTCAGGCTGCGTGTGCTTGAATTTGAGAAGGACCTGCCTAGTATGGGCCAGTACGGAAGGAACAAAAAGCCACAATACTGTGACTGGAACAATACACAAATAGCTTGCACATAGCATAAAGAAACTTATGACGGCAAAAAGATACAAGGAATCGTAGGTTTCCTACGATGCCTCGTATCTCCTTACAAGACGTCATGAGCAAGGAGATACCAGGCATATTCTTTCTTAAGATACTTGATCTTATTCCGGCTATCTACGATGCCTTACCTCTTCTCACTATATGCCGGATCTTGTGGACATTGCCTTTTATGTCTTGTACAATTATAAGAGCCTCGATCTTGCCCAGACTAACCTTGGTGTGCACCTTCCATCAACATCAGAAAAAAACTCTATCATTATTACACGCACGTAGAAGTGTTAAACCCATAGGTGTATTTGTTATAGGTTTCAACCCTTTTTTTCGATTTGACTTCCCTACGTCTCTGAAGGGAGACGCGCGCGTCACCACCCTGTAGCAGAGGGTGGGTCGGTAAAGCTCTATCAAGCAAAAAGATTATAAAGCTCTATTTAGAGCTTGTTATACATACATGTGTGTTTTTTCACATCTCGAGACTAAAAGACCGCGACCAGCTCTGTGAAGACTACAAACTCTGTGAAGACGACAAGCTCTATAAACACGAGTCTATAATCACGTAAGTTCTCAACTTCTTTGAACGACCACATATTAGGTAAAGATACAATTCCAATTGAACTTAGGATACAAGAGTCAACTAGGCATCAGAGTGTTAACTGCGCTTATATCCACTCGTGCTGAAGCAAACGATTTTTTCCTGAATGGATTCAAGCAAAGTACGTGGGGGAGACTAAATCCATCATCCCCAGTTCATGGCAAGAAATACCGATACGATTCATGAAGACAACAAAGGAGGTAAACTGCAATTCTTTTATCGATAGCGTTTCGCCCACACAGTGGGCTTTATCGAGTTACAAACAGATCTGATGTAAATGATTTAGAAAAGTGACATGTTGAAGAATTTGACACTTTTTTTTGCAAGATCTGGGAATCATTTTTGCGGAAACATTTCGCCAAGAAGTGGCTGACTTCATGCAGATCACTGTGTGGGCGAAACGTTGTCAGTAAAGGATCGCATTATACTGCCTCTGTGTCTTATCCATCCCAATTTCATGAATGGGATTACCGAGTTGAAAACCGCCTCTTCACTCAAACCAGCACCACCACAAAATCCCACACTGAAATAGGCTCTTAGAGAAGATTATGACCTCCCATGGCCACTCGACCCATAGATCACCTGAGTGAGCAGTGCCTTGGAATGCTTCGGGAATATTTCAACATGAACATCTTAAAGCCAGACAGCCAACAGTTGAAAGTTTATTTAGGAGTGCTGGTCCCTCTGCATTCAGCTCACGGTAGTGAGCTGGATGCAGAGGGATCCAGGAGATCCAGGAGATCCAGCTTTAGCCTTGGTGTCACAGCCTCACCAAACAGAGCAGTGCAGTGGCAGACCTAGTTAACCTCCTCAGCTCTGCCGTAGATCAAAGGGAAAGAACGTATTAAGAAAATACTTTGAGAATAACGCCAAGAGAAGCTTTGGTCACAGCCAGCCACCCAACATCAGTGGAAAACCAACCATGCATATTCGATAGCAGTCAGAAGCCTCCAGCTGTGTTTTCTTCCTTGTAAAGCTGATTTTCTGCTGCTAAATAGCTCAGTCACAATGACTGACACATTAGATCTAGATTATTAGTTCTAGATTATTAGTATTATTATATTTAAAGGTCATTAAAGGCAGGGTTACAGGATATAACGTAGTGTTTGTATATAAAGGTCGTTAAAGCCAGGGTTACGGGATATAACGAAGAGCTTGCAGCAAGTTAAATTTTTATTTTTTATTAACACATCGGCCGATTCCCACCAAGGCAGGGTGGCCCGAAAAAGAAAAACTTTCATCATCATTCACTCCATCACTGTCTTGCCAGAAGGGTGCTTTACACTACAGTTATAAAACTGCAACATTAACACCCCTCCTTCAGAGTGCCGGCACTGTACTTCCCATCTCCAGAACTCAAGTCCGGCCTGCCGGTTTCCTGAATCCCTTCATAAATGTTACTTTGCTCACACTCCAACAGCACGTCAAGTATTAAAAACCATATGCCTCCATTCACTCCTATCAAATACGCTCACACATGCTTGCTGGAAGTCCAAGCCCTCGCACACAAAACTTCCTTTACCCCTCCCTCCAACCTTTCCTAGGCCGACCCCTACCCCGCCTTCCCTCCACTACAGATTTATACACTCTCGAAGTCACTCTGTCTCGTTCCATTCTCTCTACATGTCCAAACCACCTCAACAACCCCTCCTCAGCTCTCTGGACAATCGTTTTGGTAATCCCGCACCTCCTCCTAATTTCCAAACTCCGAATTCTCTGCATTATATTCACACCACACATTGACCTCAGACATGACATCTCCACTGCCTCCAGCCTTCTCCTCTGTTGCAACATTCATCACCCATGCTTCACACCCATATAAGAGCGTTGGTATAACTATACTCTCATACATTCCCTCTTTACTTCCATGGACAAGGTTCTTTGTCTCCACAGACTCCGAAGTGCTCCACTCACCCTTTTCCCCTCATCAATTCTATGATTCACCTCATCCTTCATAGACCCATCCGCCGACATGTCCACTCCCAAATATCTGAATACATTCACCTCCTCCATACTCTCTCCCTCCAATCTGATATCCAATCTTTCGTCACCTATTCTTTTGTTATCCTCATCACCTTACTCTTTCCTATATTCACTTTCAATTTTCTTCTTTTACACACCCTACCAAATTCATCCACCAACCTCTGCAGCTTCTCTTCAGAATCTCCCAAAAGCACAGTGTCATCAGCAAAAAGCAACTGTGACAACTCCCACTTTGTATTTGCTTCTTTATCTTTTAGCCCAACACCTCTTGCCAAGACCCTCGCATTCACTTCTCTTACAACCCCATCTATAAATATATTGAACAACCACGGTGACATCACACATCCTTGTCTAAGGCCCACTTTTACTGGGAAATAGTCCCTTCCCTCCTACACACTCTAACCTGAGCCTCACTATCCTCATAAAAACTCTTCACTGCTTTCAGTAACCTTCCTCCTATTCCATACACCTGCAACATCTGCCACATTGCCCCCTATCTACCCTATCATACGCCTTTTCCAAATCCATAAATGCCACAAAACATCTTTACCCTTATCCAAAAACTGTTCACCTATATGTTTCACTGTAAACACTTGGTCTACACACCCCTACCTTTCCTAAAGCCCCTTGTTCATCTGCTATCCTGCTTTCTGTTTTACTCTTAATTCTTTCAATAATAACTCTACCATACACTTTACCAGGTACACTCAACAGACTTATTCCCCTATAATTTTTGCACTCTCTTTTGTCCCCTTTGCCTTTATACAAAGGAACAATACACGCTCTCTGCCAATCCCTAGGTACCTTACCCTCTTCCATACATTTATTAAATAATAGCACCAACCACTCCAAAATTATATCCCCACCTGCTTTTAACATTTCTATCTTTATCCCATCAATCCCAGCTGCCTTACCCCTTTCATTCTACCCACTGCCTCACGAACTTCCCCTACACCCACAACTGGCTCTTCCACACTCCTACAAGATGTTATTCCTCCTTGCCCTACACACGAAATCACAGCTTCCTGTCTTCATCAACATTTAACAACTCCTCAAAATATTCTCTCCATCTTCCGATACCTCTAACTCTCCATTTAATAACTCTCCTCTCCTATTTTTAACTGTCAAATCCATTTGTTCTCTAGGCTTCCTCAACTTATTAATCTCATTCCAAAACTTTTTCTTATTTTCAACAAAATTTGCTGATAACATCTCACCCACTCTCTCATCTGCTCTCTTTTACATTGCTTCACCACTCTTTTAACCTCTCTTTTTCTCTCCATATACTCTTCCCTCCTTGCATCACTTCTACTTTGTAAAAACCTCTCATATGCTAACTTTTTCTCCCTTACTACTCTCTTTACATCATCATTCCACCAATCGCTCCTCTTCCCTCCCGCACCCACTCGCCTGTAACCACAAACTTCTGCTGAACACTCTAACACTACATTTTTAAATCTACCCCATACATTTTCGACCCCATTGCCTACACTCTCACTAGCCCATCTATCCTCCAATAGTTGTTTATATCTTACCCTAACTGCCTCCTCTTTTAGTTTATAAACCTTCACCTCTCTTTTACTTACTGATTCTATTTTCCTTGTATCCCATCTACCTTTTACTCCCACTGTAGCTATAACTAAAAAGTGATCTGTATATCTGTAGCCCCTCTATAAACATGTACATCCTGAAGTCTACTCAACAGTCTTTTATCTACCAATACATAGTCCAACAAACTACTGTCATTACGCCTCTACATCATATCTTGTATACTTATTTATCCTCTTTTTCTTAAAATATGTATTACTTATAACTAAACCCCTTTCTATACAAAGTTCAATCAAAGGGCTCCCATTATCATTTACACCTGGCACCCCAAACTTACCTACTACACCCTCTCTGCATGTTTCTCCCACTTTAGCATTTAGGTCCCCTACCACAATTACTCTCTCATTTGGTTCAAAAGTTCCTATACATTTGCTTAACATCTCCCAAAATCTCTCTCTCTCCTCTACACTCCTCTCTTCTCCAGGTGCATACACGCTTATTATGACCCACTTTTCGCATCCGACCCTTATTTTAATCCACATAATCCTTGAATTTACACATTTATATTCCCTCTTTTCCTTCCATAACTGATCCTTCAACATTATTGCTACCACTTCCTTAGCTCTAACTCTCTCAGATACTCCTGACTTAATCCCATTTATTTCTCCCCACTGAAACTCGCCTACCCCTTTCAGCTTTGTTTCGCTTAGGGCCAGGACATCCAACTTCTTTTCATTCATAACATCGGCAATCATCTCTTTCTTATCATCCGCACTACATCCACGCACATTCAGACAACCCAATTTTATAAAGTTTTTCTTCTTCTCGTTTTTAGTAGATTTGTACAGGAGAAGGGGTTACTAGCCCATTGCTCCCGGCATCTTAGTCGCCTCATACGACACGCATGGCTTACGGAGGAAAGATTCTTTTCCACTTCCCCATGGACAATAGAGAAAATAAAAAGAACAAGAGCTATTAAGAAAAAGAAGAAAAACCTAGATGTGTGTATGTATATATATGCATGTGTATGCCAGTGTAGTGTGACCTAAAGTGTAAGTAGAAGTAGCTAGATATACCTGTTATCCAGCGTGTTTATGAGACAGAAAAAAGACACCAGCAATCCTACCATCATGTAAAACAGTTTCAGGTTTCTGTTTCACAGTCACCTGGCAGGACGGTAGTACCTCCCTGGGTGGTTGCTGTCTACCAACCTACTACCTACAAGTTAAAAATATATATATATATATCTGAGGACGAAATTAAGAGATTACATAAGTGATTTTGTAAAATAAATCAAGTGTAATATGCTCAACTTGTCAGCCATGAATGAAAATTCGGGCCGGGGGAAGGGGGTTAAAAGGGAAAGAAAAAGATATTCTTTTCTATTGTGTTTGAGTATTGTGCGTAATTGGTAAACAAAGATGGGAACAATCGTCACTGGCAGAAGTCGATGCGTATGCGAGTGCATAGTCTGAGTAATACTGGAGTGACGGAATGTCTGACCATCGTGGTGTCAGCCACGTGTAGCGGCTGACACCACGGCTCGTGCCGACTGACGAATTCTGAGCCACGAATTACTGACAAGGCTACGACGGAGACCACGACGGAGACCACGATTAACTATATTTCCCGTTCTTTGGATTCTACTAGCGCACTGCCGCCGACAATAGGCAAAAAAAAAAACACGTTGAGGAATAGTTATTATTGGGACGAAGTTTCTCTGTGCATAGGTTCATCAAAACGTTCAATCCCAAGTTAAATCTCCTTTTGAAACGTGCTATCCCAAGTTAAATCTCCTTTCGAAACGTGCTATCCAAAGTTAAATCTCCTTTCGAAACGTGTTCATTCTTCCCTCCGGGTTCTTCACCATAGCTGATGACCATCCCGGACATCATTACGGTACAACCATACAATACTATGTGCTTCGTTGGCCCCTATTGAACCGCCCATTTCTGTCCACAGTGCACTGCTGTAGTAGACTTTTTTTCCCCTTGCATGGTCCTGTGTCCACCTTCCCTCCAGACTGTCAATACTGGAGTTCAATTTCCTCAAAACACGCACTGTTAGCCCTCTCATCGACGCCTCTACCATTTCATCGATGCTGTCTCCTGAAATATAACCATAAGCAGGTGTTGTATGGCATTAGACAAGGACCTCCGCTCCTGAAGAGGCCCGTGCATATCAGCTGTTTTTTGTTGTCCCCCTTGAAACCAACTTTTATGGAGCTCGGTAAAGGAGATTTACTCCTCTTCTTATTGGAATTCCAATGGCAGGCTCGCGTGCGGGCCTTTTATAAAGGCTTCGATACTTCCACAGGTGGACCCCCCATATATACACAGACACGCTCTCATACATAACGCATGCCCACGCAAACAGGCTTTGTATACACTTATTCTTACACCACACACACACATCCACACAACTCATACACTCTCCCACACTTCCAACCAGCCATACACTTTAGGGATTGTATTTTACCCCCCTCCCCCATCATTCACACCCCACCCGTACCCCTCTCCTAACAAACACACTTATTCTATCATTCTATTTTCTCGTTTACACCTTCCTCTTCTCTCTTTTCTCTTTATCATTCTTTCTCGATACTATTCCCGTCTCTTCTCCAATCCCCAATCCACCTTCTCGTCACGTGTCCTGTTCTATTATCCCACTCCTGCCGCCACTGTCCTCGTATCCCACTTCTGCCGCCACTGTCCTCGTATCCACTTCTGCCGCCACTGTCCTCGTATCCCACTTCTGCCACCACTGTCCTCGTATCCCACTTCTGCCACCACTGTCCTCGTATCCCACTCCTGTCACCACTGTCCTCGTATCCCACTCCTGCTACCACTGCCCTCGTATCCCACTCTTGCCACCACTGTCCTCGTATCCCACTCCTGTCGCCACTGTCCTCGTATCCCACTCCTGCTACCACTGCCCTCGTATCCCACTCTTGCCACCACTGTCCTCGTATCCCACTCCTGTCGCCACTGTCCTCGTATCCCACTCCTGCTACCACTGCCCTCGTATCCCACTCTTGCCACCACTGTCCTCGTATCCCATTCCTGTCGCCACTGTCCTCGTATCCCACTCTTGCCACCACTGCCCTCGTATCCCACTCCTGTCACCACTGCCCTCGTATCCCACTCCTGTCGCCACTGTCCTCGTATCCCACTCCTGCCGCCAGTGACCTAGTATCCCTCTCCTGCCAACACTAACCACTCCTACCACCACTTTTCTCTCCCACTCCTGCCAACACTAACCACTACTACCACCACTTTTCTCTCTCCTGCCACCACTACTCATAAATACTTTTTCGTAACGTTAATAAACTTCCTGCCAAAACTCGACCATTTGTTCATTAAGTTTAAAAATTACGAGTTTAAGTGAAACTCGCTTTGTTTTTTATATTTGTTATTGCTGGCAGGATACGATGCTGTTGCTCGCCTTGCACTGCAACATAACGCTACGGAAATGCAACGAAATAAAAAAAATCTCGCAATCGTGAGGCAGCGATAACCCCGTACGGGCCATACAGAGCCTGGGGAAGAGGGGTAAACAGAGCGGCCCCGCTTTACAGCGCTTTGCTTTACAGAGTTTCAATAATGCAGCGGTTTTCAATTATAACCATTCTTCATTTATTCAGACTTCGTACAAGTAATGTATGTATTGTATATGCATTTTTTAGGCCTAGCTGTATTGCTCACTTTAATGTATAATAAAGTAAACATGTTATCAGGATTTTATATACATTTATAAGTGAAAAAAAAGTTATGATTCACTTTACAGCGATTTTTGCTTGACAGCAGCAGCCAGGAATTTAACCTGCTGTATAAACGGGGCCCTCCTGTATTCATTTTAGATAAAGAGGAATGGAAGGGACCACGACCTCTTCACCGGCATTATGACACATCCCTATCCCATAGCTCGATCCCAAGAGCACTCAACTCACACAGTGTGGTCCGGGGGTTGATCCCCGGTATGGCTGGAAACATTAGGACGTGTTTCCTTAAGATACCTGCTGTCCAATGTTCACCCAACGGTAAAATAGGTACCTGGGTGTTAGTCGACTGGTGTGGGTCGCATTCTGGGGGCAAAACTGACCTAATTTGTCAGAAATGCTCTGCATAACAAGCGGCTTTCTATATAGTAGTATGTCATTGATGTCAGCTAGGAGTGTATACCTTGTAATTGTATAAATAAAGATTATTATTATTATTATTATTAATATTATTATTATTATTACAATGAGAGTATAAAATTGCTTTTGAACTGTGTATTGTTTGCGTTAAATATTATTTTCTGGCGTCAGATGAATTGGTCTTTTAGAAATTTGTTTACCATTTTATGTGTCACTTTTTTTATTATATATCACCGATGTATTTTAATTGTCAGTTTAAGTGGTTTGTTTATTTATAGAGTTTAAAGCGTGTCGTCTACAGGAGGGTAATTAAGGCTGCAGGTCACCTGTACACCACCAGTCAAGGATTGTGTAATACGTGTAGCAGGTGTAGCAGGTGTTAAAATTAACTCTCACTGTGTAAACATATCGTGAGACCACGAACCCTGATGCAAGGTTCGTAGGTTCGAGTCTCCTTCGGCCAGAGATCAGTGTTTGTGAATATTTCGCCTGCTCTTGCGAATCCTAGCATATATATATATATATATATATATATATATATATATATATATATATATATATATATATATATATATATATATATATATATATATATTATATTAACATATCGGCCGATTCTACCAAGGCAGGGTGGTCCGAAAAGAAAAACTTTCATCATCATTCACTCATCACTGTCTTGCCAGAGGGTGCTTACACTACAGTTATAAAACTGCAACATTAACACCCCTCCTTCAGAGTGCAGACACTGTACTTCCCATCTCCAGGACTCAAGTCCGCTGCCGGTTTCCCGATCCTTCATAAATGTTACCTTGTTACACTCCAACAGCACGTCAAGTATTAAAACCATTTGTCTCCATTTACTCCTATCAAATACGCACACATCATGCTTGCTGCAAAAGTCAAAGCCCCTTCGCCCATTCTCACAGAACCTCTTTAAAGCCCCTCCCTTCCAAACCTTTCCTAAGGGCAGTATATATATATATATATATATATATATATATATATATATATATATATATATATATATATATATATATATTTTTTTTTTTATTAACAATCGGCCGATTCCCACCAAGGCAGGGTGGCCGAAAGAAAACTTTCATCATCATTCACTCCATCACTGTCTTGCCAGAGGGTGCTTACACTACAGTTATAAAACTGCAACATTAACACCCTCCTTCAGAGTGCCGCACTGTCTTCCCATCTCAGAACTCAAGTCCGGCCTGCCGGTTTCCTGAATCCTTCATAAATGTTACTTTGCTACACTCCAACAGCACGTCAATATTAAACCATATGCTCATTCACTCCTATCAAATACGTCACACTGCTTGCTGAAGTCCAAGCCCTCGCACACAAAACTCTACCCTCCCTCCAACCTTTCCTAGGCGACCCTACCCGCCTTCCTCCACACAGATTTATACACTCGAGTCATCTGTCTCGTTCCATTCTCTCTACATGTCCAAACCACCTCAACAACCCCCCTCAGCTCTCTGAACAACGTTTTGGTAATCCCCACCTCCTCCTAATTTCCAAACTCCGAATTCTCTGCATTATATTCACACCACACATTGACCTCAGACATGACATCTCCACTGCCTCAGCTTCTCTCGTTGCAACATTCATCACCCATGCTTCACACCCATATAGATTTATAACTATACTTCATACATTCCCTTTACTTCCATGGACAAGGTTCTTGCTCACAGACTCAAGTACTACTACCCTTCCTCATCACTATGATTCACTCATCCTCATATATATATATATATATATATATATATATATATATACACCTCTCGGTGCATATACACCAAGAGATACACACTCACGATGTATATGAGAGGTGTCTCCAGTGAAACTCTGACAGGAATCCCTCACTGTTAAAGACACACATACACTGGGTGAAGGTGAGGCCATCACACTGTGTACACCCTAGTTTTATCCCACGCTAAAACGTAGCCTTTACGAGCACGCGTTAATTTTTTCCACCAGACCTTAATAATTCTGCATTAAAATGAGTGTAATTCTAAACACACTGCCCAGTGTGTGTGCGTTTGTTTTGCATTTTATTTAGTAATAATGAGTCTCTGCTTTCACTCGTTGTTTATTGCTTTCATCAGAGTAAAGAATAGTTGTTTGGAATAAATAAAATGGTGTAGGCTTGTAATGGGATAAATGTTTTTTTTTGTGTACTCAAGCGAGCTTTATCCCCTCACAAATTATATATAGTATATATATATATATATATATATATATATATATATATATATATATATATATATATATACATATATATATATATATATATATATATATATATATACATACACAAAAGAGTGTAAAAATTATAGGTGGTAAAGTGTATGGTAGAGTTATTATTGTAAGAATAAAGAGTAAGACGGAGAGTAGGATCGCAGATGAACAAAGAGGGTTTAGGAAGGGTACAGGGAGTAGACCAAGTGTTTACAGTGAAACTTATAGGTGAACTGCTGTATTTAGTAAAGGTTTTTGTTGCATTTATGGATTTGGAAAAGACGTATGATTGGGTGGATAGGTGGGCAATGTGGCAGATGTTGCAAATGTATGGAATAGGAGGTAGGTTACTGAAATCAGTGAAGAGCTTTTATGAGGATAGTGAGGCTCAGGTTAGAGTGTGTAGGAGAGAGAGAGATTATTTCCCAGTAAAAGTAGGTCTTAGACAAAGATGTGTGATGTCACCCTGGTTGTTCAATATATTTATAGATGGGGTTGTAAGAGAAGTGAATGCGCGAGTGTTGGCAAGAGGTGTGGGGTTAAAAGATAAAGAATGAAATACAAAGTTCGAGTTGTCACAGTTGTTTTTTGCTGATGACACTGTGCTTTTGTGAGATTCTGAAGAAAAGTTGCAGAGGTTGGTGGGCGAGTTTGGTAGGGTATGTAAAAGAAGAAAATTAAAAGTGAACATAGGAAAGAGTAAAATGATGAGGATAACAAAAAAAATAGGTAACGGAAGATTGGATATCAGATTGGAGGGAGAGAGTATGGAGGAAGTAAATTTGTTCAGATATTTGGGAGTGGACGTGTCAGCAAATGGGTCTACGAAAAATGAGGTGACTCATAGAATTGATGAGGGAAAAAAAAGGTGAGTGGAGCACCGAGGAGTCTGTGGAGACAAAGAACGTTATCCTTGGAAGCAAAGAAGGGAATGTAGGAGAGTACAGTTATACCAATGCTCTTATATGGGTGTGAAGCATGGGTGGTGAATGTTGCAACAAGGAGAAGGCTGGAGGCAGTGGAGATATAGTGTGTGAGAGCATTGTGTGGTGTGACTATAATGCAGAGAATCCGTAGTGTGTAAATTAGAAGAAGGTGCGGTGGTTACTAAAAGTATTGTCTAGAGGACTGAGGAAGGGTTGTTGAGGGGGTTCGGACATGTAGAGAGGATTGAACGAAATAGAATGACTTGGAGAGCGTATAAATCTGTAGTGGAGAGAAGGCGGGGTAGAGAAAGGTTGGAGGGAGGGGTTAAAGGAGGTTTTGTGTGTGAAGGGCTTGGACTTCCAGCAAGCATGAGTGAGAGTGCTAGATAGGAGCGATGTTGCAGTTTTTAATTGTAATGTAGGAGCGCCTCTGCCAAGACAGTGATGGAGTGAATGATAATAAAAGTGTTTCTTCTTTTTCGGGTCACCCTGCCTTGGTGGGAAACGGCCGATGTGTTAATAAATAAATATCTATATATCTATATATATATATATATATATATATATATATATATATATATATATATAATATTTGTGTGTGTGTGTGTGTGTGTGTGTGTGTGTGTGTGTGTGTTGTGTGTGTGTGTGTGTGTGTGTGTGTGTGTGTGTGTGTGTGTGTGTGTTCATTTTGGAACCTTTTTGCCTGTTCTTTGGACACATTCGTCCAATTTTATCATTTTACAATTAACTGGATTGAATTCGAACAGCCACTTTTCCACCAATCAACGATGCCAGCTCAAATTATCTTTTATTTAGACAGCCCATTTATTCGAAATCTTCACATTAGTTTTGTATCACCTATATTAGGAAGGCCAGTTGATGACTACACCCGTATTCCATCTCTATGTCAGATCCATGCATTATCACTCTGTAAATTCCCTATACAACCAATGGAAACAATTTAGCGGAAGGGCAGACCCAGTGGCCATTCATCCCATTCAGTTGACCTTTTAACAGTCAACACAGCCACTCTTTCAACAAACATCGGGTGTAATCTGCAGTATCAAATCTTCAGTGCTAAAATGTGATTACTCTTTTGTGACGAAAAAAAAATGACTTCTTGTGATTTCTGATGATGGCACTACTAACTAAAGATATATAGATAATGCGAGTTAAAAGATATAACGATGGTAAACAAAAGAGATGTCATTTATGTTGTTCTCCTGCAGACTGTATCTTTGTTATTGTATCTTTCTTAATGTATCTTGTTTATAAATAAAGTTCACAAAAGAAAATAGGGAAGGTAGAGAGAATATATATATATAAGTATATATATATATATATATATATATATATATATATATATATATATATATATATATATATATATATATATATAAATGCATATCAGTCTGCTTGCACTGGAAACTATTATGCTAACTTTGGAAACTAAGTTCCAAATTTTGGAAACACATGTCCTTTGGCGATTGAATATGACGTGTGATTGAGGCCGAGGCAGCTGTCAGTAAGCTAGATTGAGCAACAGCTGTTCCCAGTATTGCTAGGTAACTAACTGAGTTCAAAGTTGACGGCTTAAAGCAGAGGCCTTTGAGGGTTCAGGCTATTTGACATAATTGTAGAACTGAAGCTTCCAAAGTTGACTAGTACTTAAGGCAGCAGAGGGCCTTTGAGGGTTCCAAAAAGAAAATATTATGGGACAGTCCTAATATTGTAGAAAACTGGCAAGCTTTTCCCGAACAGTAACCTTTGTGTATGTGTATGTGTACTCACCTATTTGTACTCACCTATTTGTGGTTGCAGGGGTCGAGTCATAGCTCCTGGCCCCGCCTCTTCACTGATTGCTACTAGGTCCTCTCTCTCCCTGCTCCATGAGCTTTATCAAACCTAGTCTTAAAACTATGTATGGTTCCTGCCTCCACTATGTCGCTTTCTAAGCTATTCCACTTCCTGACAACTCTATGACTGAAGAAATACTTCCTAACATCCCTTTGACTCATAGGAGTCTTCAACTTCCAATTATGACCCCTTGTTTCTGTGTCCCTCTCTGGAACATCTTGTCTCTGTCCACCTTATCTATTCCTCGCAGTATTTTATATGTCGTTATCATGTCTCCCTAACCCTCCTGTCCTCTAGTGTCGTCAGGCCGATTTCCCTTAACCTTTCTTCGTAGGACAATCCCCTTAGCTCTGGGACTAGTCTTGTTGCAAATCTTTGCACTTTCTCTAATTTCTTGACGTGCTTGACCAGGTGTGGGTTCCAAACCGGTGCTGCATACTCCAGTATGGGCCTGACGTATATGGTATACAGAGTCTTGAATGATTCCTTAGTGAGGTATTGGAACGCTATTCTTAGGTTTGCCAGCCGCCCGTATGCTGCAGCAGTTATCTGATTGATGTGTGCCTCAGGAGATGTGCTCGGTATTATACTCACCCCAAGATCTTTTCTTTTGAGTGAGGCTTGCAGTCTTTGGCCACCTAGACTATACTCTGTCTGCGGTCTTCTTTGCCCTTCCCGATATTCATGACTTTACATTTGGCAGGGTTAAATTCAAGGAGCAGTTACTGGACCAGGCTTGCAGCCTGTCCAGGTCTCTTTGTAGTCCTGCCTGATCCTCGACTGATTTTATTCTTCTCATTAACTTCACATCATCTGCAAACAGGGACACTTCTGAGTCTATCCCTTCCGTTATGTCATTCACATATACCAAAAACAGTACAGGTCCTAGGACTGACCCTTGTGGAACTCCACTCGTCACAGGTGCCCACTCTGACATCTCGTCACGTACCATGACTCGTTGTTGCCTCCCTGTCAGATATTCTCTGATCCATTGCAGTGTTTTTCCTGTTACGTGTGCCTGATCCTTTAGCTTTTGCATTAACCTCTTGTGAGGAACTGTGTCGAACGCCTTTTGCAGTCCAAAAAATGCAGTCTATCCACCCCTCTCTCGTGTCTTACTTCTGTTACCTTATCATAAAACTCCAGTAGGTTTGTGACACAGGATTTTCCTTCCCTGAAACCGTGCTGGTTGTCGTTTATAAGCTTGTGTCTTTCTAGGTGCTCCACCACTCTCCTCCTGATGATCTTCTCCATGACTTTGCATA
>WNWK01000727.1:267500-395220 GCA_009830355.1 Cherax destructor | reverse complement strand
AGTCTTTTAATTATTCCAAGAATCGACTCAGTTAAAAAAAATCAGACTTGAAGTATCGTCAGTCTTATTTCATATCACTAATGATATTGTAGAAAAAATCAGAATTTTTTTTTTTTAAATACCAAAAAATTATAAATAAATCAATAATCTTGATATCGTATTCTCGTTACGATATCAAGATTATCTTCAATTATTAATTAGATAAAATAGCTACAATGATTATGGTTGAAATTGAAATACTCAATGATTTCAGTGTTAAAAATTAAGGCAAGTTGTGGTAAATTTTATCTAGAACAATAAAATCTAGATCGATCTAAAGTTTTGGTTTTCTACTTGTTCGCAATATATAATATGATCTCATATTTCAGTGTTAAGATACCGACAAGTTGATAAATAAGACATGTACAACACTTAGGTATCGTTTCGCCGTATAACAGATTTTTCAGTCAAATACAAGCTAATATAACATCGGATAAAGTAAGAAATTAAAATATGATCAGCCCGTCACCTTGTATCCTGACCACCTCCCAAAGGGCTGACTGGGATCACCACAACACTATTACTACCACTACTGTCTCCAGTCTTGTAATTTTCCCAGCAATACGTTGTACATGTGTGTTGGAGGAGTCAAACTAAGAAATAACCGATAACAAATACACAATTATTACAATAGCAGTCAAAAAAAGACCCACTGAAGCCCATGTAATTTTTTTTTGTATTCTGAAAGAATGAATATGAAGTAGGAAGGTAAGAGGAAGATTGAGGAAAAAAAAAGAATAATAGAATGAAAGAACAAATGAAACAGATATCGAAGAAGAAGAAGTAAAAATAGAGAAAACTCACAGAAATTGAGAAATGAATATTTGGTTAAAACTAAAAAAATACAGAGAAATCAGATAACGAAATAACACGGGCAAAGTGGAGAACAGAAGGCAGGAGAGCCGAAAAAAAATGTTATAATGAAATGTAAGCTAAAGAAAGTAGGTAGGAAAGCTAAGGAATAAATTTGATAAGGCAAGAAAACGAAGGAAGGAAGGAATGTGAGACAAGACAATTAAGAAACCAATGAAAGCAGACAATAACACGAAAGAACGGAGGTGACAAGAAAACTAAGAAGGGAAGGAGGTAAAACAAGGAAAGAAAGCAGGAGTCGCACGCCCATCCTGAGTATACAGGTGTGAGGACGTTAGAGTGCATAGAAATTGGATTCCCAAACATCGCGCCTTGAGACAGAGACCGAGACACAGAACAGCGAGACAGAGAAAAAGAGAGAAAAAAAAACACTGAACAGGAAATTTTCTGTGACTGTACTCACCTAATTGTACTCACCTAATTGTGGTTGCAGGGGTCGAGACTCAGCTCCTGGCCCCGCCTCTTCGCTGTCTGCTACTGGGTCTCTGCTCTCCCTGCTCCATGAGCTTTATCATACTTTGTCTTAAAACTATGTATGGTTCCTGCCTCCACTATATCTTTCTCTAGACTATTCCACTTCCTGACTACTCTGTGGCTGAAAAATGCTTCCTAACATCCCTTTGACTCATCTGAGTCTTCAGCTTCCAGTTGTGTCCCCTTGTTTCTGTGTTCCCTCTCTGGAACATCCTGTCACTGTCTACCTTGTCGATTCCCCGCAGTATTTTGTATGTCGTTATCATGTCTCCTCTGACCCTTCTTTCCTCCAGTGTTGTTAGTCCTATTTCCCTCAACCTTTCTTCATAGGACAGACCCCTGAGTTGTGGAACTAACCTAGTCGCAAACCTTTGCACTTTTTCTAGTTTCTTTACGTGCTTGACCAGGTGTGGGTTCCAGACTGGTGCTGCATATTCTAGTATGGGCCTGACGTACACGGTGTACAGTGTCTTGAACGATTCCTTGTTAAGGTAACGGAACGCTAATATTAGGTTTGCCAGTCGCCCATATGCTGCCGCAGTTATCTGGTTGATGTGTGCCTCCGGAGACGTGCTTGGCGTTATACTCACCCCAAGGTCTTTCTCCTTTGCCGAGGTTTGTAGCCTTTGTCCGCCTAGCCTGTACTCTGTCAGCGGACTTCTTTGCCCTTCTCCGATCTTCATGACTTTGCATTTGGTGGGTTGAATTCGAGAAGCCAGTTGCTAGACCAGATGTCAAGCTTGTCCAGGTCTGTTTGAAGTCCTGCTTGGTCCTCCTCCGATGTGATTCTCATCATTAATTTCACATCATCTGCGAACAGAGACACTTCTGAGTCTATCCCATCCGTCATGTCATTTACATATACCAAGAATAACACTGGTCCTAGAACTGACCCCTGCGGTACGCCGCTCGTCACAGGCGCCCACTGTGATACCTCATCACGCACCATGACCCGTTGTTGCCTCCTGTGAGGTATTCCCTGATCCATTCCAGTGCCCTTCCTGTTATACATGCTTGTTCTTCCAACTTCTTTACTAATCTCATGTGAGGAACTGTGTCGAAGGCCTTCCTGCAGTCCAGGAAAATGCAATCAACCCACCCTTCTCTCTCTTGCCTTACCTCTGTTACTTTATCATAGAACTCTAGGAGGTTTGTTACACAGGATTTGCCTTCCCGGAATCCGTGCTGTCTGGTGTTTATTATCCTGTTCAGCTCGAGGTGCTCCACCATTTTTTTTCCTGATGATTTTCTCCAGGACTTTGCACACTATACATGTAAGTGACACCGGTTTATAGTTTAGTGCCTCTTTTCTGTCTCCTTTTTAAAGATGGGGACTACGTTGGCCTTCTTCCATACCTCAGGTAACTGCCCATTTTTAAGGGATGTGTTGAATATTATGGTAAGTGGCACACTCAGTACCTCAGCCCCTTCCCAAAGAACCCACGGGAGATATTGTCCGGACCCATCGCCTTTGAGGTATCAAGGTCACTGAGTAACTGCTTCACCTCCTCCTCAGTTGTGTGTATGCCCTCTAGCACTTGATACATCCCTTGTTGGTGATGCACCCCGTCCTGTCTACCCAGCTGCCTTCCTTCCTCCACTGTGAATACTTCCTTAAACCTCAAGTTGAGCTCCTCACATACCTCTTGATCGTTACTTGTGAGTTCCCCATCTTCTCTCCTCAGCCTTATCACCTGGTCTTTAACTGTTATCTTCCTTCTGATGTGACTGTACATCAGTTTCGGGTCGGACATAACTTTCGATGCTATGTCATTTTCGTACTGTTTCTGGGCCTTCCCTCCGTACCTGTGCATACTCGTTTCTAGCTCTTCTACTAATCTCTTTGTTTACTTGGGTTCTTTGCCTTCTGTACCTTTTCCATTCTCTGACACTCTGAGTCTTTGCCTCCCTGCACCTTTGGGTAAACCAGGGGCTCTTTCTGTCCTTCCCGTTTAATCTTTTTCCTCTGGGTATAAACCGTTCCTCTGCCTCCTTGCACTTTGCCCCTACGTATTCCATCATTTCATTTATTGTCTGTCCGTCCATTTCCCTTTCCCACTGAACCTCCTGCAGGAAATTCCTCATGCCTGTGTAGTTTCCTCTTTTAAAATCTGTTTTGTCTCTTTCGGTACCGCTTTCCCTCTCCACCTGTAGCTCTACAATGTACTCAAAGCTCAGCACCATATGGTCACTGGCTCCCAGGGGGCTCTCGTGTGTTATGTCTTCAATATCTGAGCTGTTCAGGGTGAATACAAGGTCCAGTCTTGCTGGTTCATCTTCTCCTCTCACTCTGGTCGTGTCCCTGACATGTTGGTGCATCAGGTTTTCCAGTAACACGTCCATCATCTTGGCTCTCCAAGTTTCTGGACCCCCACGTGGTTCCTGGTTCTCCCAGTCGATCTCCCTGTGGTTGAAATCGCCCATGACCAGTAGCTTCGCTCTGCTCATGTGCGCTTTTCTTGCCACCTCCGCCAGAGTGTCCACCATCGCTCTGTTGTTCTCATCATATTCTGTGTGTGTGTAAATTATGAATTCTCCTTTATAAAAAAAATAAAAATAAAAATTTGTCTCAACATGATGGCACGCAGCTCACATGCAAATAAAATAAACACCATTAACAGATTAGTTGTTAAAACGAACACCAAGGACGATCATGACCAAGGTGTGCACTCTCCCCTTGCAAGCAATACCTTGAAAAATATATAAATAGGAGAAACGGGAAGAAATTACAACAAACGTGTATTTTACCAAGAAAGGCATTATCGAATAGGTAATAAGAGCAGTGCTATGATTGTGACTATGTTATAGATTTTTAGAAATGCACGCAAGTGTTTAAACCTGATAATTATATAAACAGGTACATTGCAGAATCATATTAAAAAAATCTGTCAAAAGGTCAATTAAATTTTCACTAATTCGGTCAGAAGGGTAAAAAGCTACAAAATATTTATAAGTCAGGTTACTCGAGGCATTGACATTAATGAAGACCTGGTCACATTAAACTGTGTTGACTGACGTTGATGATTATATATATATATATATATATATATATATATATATATATATATATATATATAGACTTCAAGGAAGAATATTTAGATTTCTTTCTGAAGCCATTTGAATATTCCACTTCCCCTACCACCCCATCTTTTTTTTTTTTTTTTTACAAACTTTATTTCAAGACAAAATACAATGGGGAGTAAAACAACATAGATAACAACTCAGAGCTACATGTCAAATACTTCGTCCAACTCCCCGGCAGTGGCCGCGTGCCCAGAATACTGCAGGTATTTCCCCTCTGATCGCAACACTGAGTCTCTGAAGAGGAAGCTGGTCGCCCTGTGGTCCTTGGTTTCTATGATGAGTTTTCCACCCAGCTCCTTGAGAAACTTTAGAGCACACTTGCCCCATGCTCCATGGGTCTCCGACCCTATTGGGATGAAGTTATAGCAAGAGGGAAGGTCTTCATATTTGCGGGTCTTCTGGATCTCCCTGTGGCTGGCAGCTCCACCCCTTCGGCTAAGGAGTGTGGCAGGTAGGTGTCTGCCAATGTGGCAGCACAGGTGTAGTCCCAAGCAATCTGCTTACCATCCTTCCAGGGTAGCATGGTGGCTCCATCAGGACGCTTTTGACTTCCATCAGACCTCTGCATTTGGGGTTCCCGTTGAGCTGGGCAACGGGCTGTGGCGAGGCTTCTCTTTATGATGTCATTGACCTCCTCATGTCTAGCATACTTCCTTCTGATGTGTGACACACTAGACCATGAAGTCCGAATTGATCAGCCGTCGCCCTGCCGCAAATACACCTATGTTCGGTGAGTATGGGGGCGGCTAGGCGAAGAGCAACACCAATCCGAATGGCCTGTGGGTCGAGTCGAGTGCCCAGAGAGGAATATATATATATATATATTATATATATATATATATATATATTTATAAAATGTATACATAGAGTATTTATTTATAATCATAGGTTTCATGATAAATAAATACTCAGAAAACAAACCAGTCTTTATAAAAATAATCGCAGTCATTTATCAGGAAAAGAAACTGATATAGTTCAGTAACAAGCAAATAAATAATTATACACAGGTGTATGTGTGTGTGTGTGTGTGTGTGTGTGTGTGTGTGTGTGTGAGAGAGAGTACTCACCCAATTGTGGTTGCAGGGATCGATTCATAGCTCTTGGCCCCGCCTCTTCACTGGTCACTACTAGGTCACTCCCTGCTGCGTGAGCTTTATCATACCTCTTAAGAACATAAGAACATAAGAAAGAAGGAACACTGCAGCAGGCCTACTGGCCCATGCGAGGCAGGTCCAAGTCTCCCACCGGCTTAAGCCGATGCCCCGACCCAGCCAGGTCAGGTTACATTCACTTAAGGAAGGAGCACGGCATCTGACCTAGTAGCACAAACTAGTCAGGTACAACTCACACCCACCCGCACCCACTCATATATTTATCTAGCCTATTTTTAAAACTACACAACGTTTTAGCCTCTATAACTGTACTCGGTAATTTGTTCCACTCATCGACAACTCTATTACCAAACCAATGCTTTCCTATATCCCTTCTGAATCTGAATTTATCCAACTTAAAGCCATTGCTTCGAGTCCTGTCAATACAAGATATTTTTAGCACGCTATTTACATCCCCTTTATTTATTCCTGTTTTCCATTTATATACCTCAATCATATCCCCCCTAATTCTACGCCTTTCTAGAGAGTGCAGATTCAGGGCCCTCAGTCTATCCTCATAGGGAAGATTTCTGATACATGGAATCAACTTAGTCATCCTCCTTTGTACGTTTTCCAGAGCATTTATATCCATTCTGTAATACGGTGACCAAAACTGTGCAGCATAATCTAGATGAGGCCTAACCAAGGATATATAGAGTTGAAGAACAACCTGAGGACTCCTATTATTTATGCTTCTTGATATGAAGCCAAGGATTCTGTTTGCTTTATTGCGAACACTTATGCACTGCTGTCTTGGTTTTAGATTACTGCTAACCAGAACTCCTAAATCCTTTTCGCAATCAGTAGTATTAAGATCTACATTATTTAGTTTATATGTGGCATGGTTATTGTCCTGTCCAATATTTAGAACTTTGCATTTATCTATATTAAACTGCATCTGCCACTTCTCCGACCACTGCATCAGTCTATTCAAATCTTCCTGGAGTGCTCTAATGTCCTCATTTGAATTAATTGGACGGCCTATTTTGGTGTCATCGGCAAACTTGCTTATGTCGCTATTTATTCCCTCATCTATGTCGTTTATGTAGATTGTGAACAACAAGGGGCCCAATACTGACCCCTGTGGAACACCACTTGTGACGCTTCCCCACTCTGATTTCTCCCCATTTATGCAAACTCTCTGCTGCCTATTTGTCAACCATGCCTCTTCTTAAAGCTATTTATGGATCCTGCCTCCACTACATTACTTCCCAGATTATTCCACTTCTTGACAACTCGGTGACTGAAGAAATACTTCCTAACTTCCCTGTGATTTATCTGAGTCTTCAACTTCCAACTGTGACCACTTGTTGCTGTGTCCCATCTCTGGAACATCCTGTCTCTGTCCACCATGTTGATTCGTCTTTCTCTCTCCTGTTCTCCAGTGTCGCCAGGTCGATTTCCTTTAACCTCTACTCGTATGACATGCCCCTTAGCTACGGGACTAGTCTTGTTGCAAACCTTTGTACTTTCTCTAGTTTCCTTATGTGCTTGGCTAGGTGTGGGTTCCAAACGGGTGCTACATACTCCAATATAGGGTGTACAGGGTCCTGAACGATTCCTTATTAAGATGTCGGAATGCTGTTCTTAGGTTTGCTAGGCGTCGTATGCTGCAGCAGTTATTTGGTTGATGTGCGCCTCAGATGTGCCTGGTGTTATTCTCACTCCAAGATTCCTTTCCTTGAGTGAGGATTGTAGTATCTGGCCCCCCTAGACTGTATTCCGTCTGCGATCTTCTTTGCCCTTCCCCAATCTTCATGAATTTGTACTTGGTGGGGTTGAACTCCAAGAGTCAGTTGCTGGACCAGGCCTGTAGCCTGTCCAGATCCCATTGTAGTTCTACTAGGTCCTCGTCCGACTGAATTCTTCTCATCAACTTCACATTATCATCGTTCACAAATACCAGAAACAGAACTGACCCCTGTGGAACCCGCTCGTCACAGGCGCCCACTCTGACACCTCGCCACGTACCATGACTCGATGTTGTCTTTCTGACAGGTATTCCCTAATTCCCTATCCCTGCCTGGTCCTTCACCTTTTGCACTAATCTCTGGTGTGGAGCTGTGTCAAACACATTCTTACAGTCCAAGAAAATGCAATCTACCTATCCCTCTCTCTTGCCTTACTGCTGTTACCCTGTCATAGAACTCCAGTAGGTTTGTGACACAGGATTTCCCATCCCTGAAACCGTCCTGGCTGTCGTTGATAAGCTCATTCCTTTCTAGGTGCTCCACCACTCTTCTCCTGATAATCTTCTCCATGACTTTGCATACTATACATGTCAGTGACACTGGTCTGTAATTTAAATGCTTCGTGTCTGTCTCCTTTTTTAAAAATTGAGACTACATTTCCTGTCTTCCGTATCTCAGGTAGTCGCCCTGTTTCGAAAGGTGTGGTGAAGATTGTTGTTAGTGGTACACATAGAGCCTCTGCTCCTTCTCTCAGGACCCATGGAGAGATGTTATCCGGCCCCATCGCCTTTGAGGTATCTAGCTGGCTTAGCAGCCTCTTCATTTCTTCCTTGGTTGCACGTATTGTGTCCAACACTCGATGGTGTACCTCTACGTCTTTCTTTGAATCTCATGTTGAGCTCCTCACATACTTCACGGTCGTTTCTTGTGATCTCCCCTCCTTCCTTCCTCAAGCCTGATTACCTGGTCCTTGAATGTTGTTTTCCTCTTGATGTGGCTGTACAACATCTTCGGGTCAGATTTGGCTTTCGCTGCTATGTCATTTTCGTATTGTCGTTGGGCCTCCCTTCTTACCTGTGCATATTCATTTCTGGCTCTGCGACTGCTCTCCTTATTCTCCTGGGTTCTTTGCCTTCTATATTTCTTCCATTCTCTAGCACACTTGGTTTTGGCCTCCCTACACCTTCGGGTACAAACCTCTCTTCAGCTTCCTTGCATATTGTTGTCACATATTCCATCATCTCGTTTACTGACTTCCCTGCCAGTTCTCTGTTCCAATGAACCCCGTGCAGGAAATTCCTGCTTCCCTCTCCACTTGTAACTCTACCATGTATTCGAAGCTCAGAACCACGTGATCACTGGCCCTGAGGGGTCTTTCATATGTGATATCCTCAATATCTGCACTACTCAATTTGAATACTAGGTCCAGTCACTCTGGTTCATCCTCTTCTTTCTCTCTTGTAGTGTCCCTTAAGTGTTGGTACACGAGGTTTTCCAGTACCACCTCCATCATCTTAGCCCTCCACGTTTCCGGTTCCCATGTGGCTCCAGGTTCTCCCAGTCGATTTCCTTGTGGTTGAAGTCACCCATAATCAGCAGCTTTTCCCTGCTAGCATGAGCCCTTCTGGCCACTTCAGCCAGTGCGTCAACCATCACTATTTTTCTCATCATACTCTTGCCTTGGCCTCCTGCTGTTCTGTGGTGGATTATACATCACTGCAATTACCACCTAGGGACCACCAGACTGAAGTGTTCCTATTATGTAATCTCTTGCTTCTCCTCTGTCTCCTCTCTCCAGCTCATCAAAATCCCATTAGTTTTTGATAAGCAGTGCCACTCCTCCACCACCCTCTGTTTCCTCTGTCTTCCCTCAGGATCTGATATCCCGCTGGAAAGATGGCATCTGTTATCATTCCTGTGAGCTTGGTTTCTGTGAGAGCTATGATGTCCGGTGATGCCTTTGACTCTTTCGTGCCACTCCTCCCACTTATTCGTTATTCCATCAGCGTTGGTGTACCATACCTTCAGCTTCCTCTCCAACACTGTTTTGGGGGGTCTGTGAGGGTGGGGGACCTGGAAGAGTGCTGTGGGATTCTACAGCGTAGTGTAGGGTGGGGGCTGTAAGTGTGGATTGTGGTTTGTGTTTGGTTGTGGTGTTCTGAGAGTGGTTCTGTGTGTGCTTGCGATGTGTGTGTTAGTAACCATTTTGTCCTAGGCACATGTCGATTAGACACTAGGCCTGCTGTATGTGTGTGTGTAAGGAAACACTTCGAGTGTGTGTGTGTGTGTGTCTGGAGAAGAATTACACATACGGGTTTAGTGCCTCACCTGCAGAATAACATAACCTTCAGATACAGGCAGATTATTGTCACACATCGATTAAGTAGTTTCTACAATCTGCGATGGTGACTACTACATTTTATCAGCAAAGTTTGACGCAGAAAGTGAGAGGATGTCCTGGAAGACGGACGACTCTTGAAGACATTACATGGCTGATTATATATCAGCTGAAGAAATCTGATCCTTTTAACAGCGTAAATTTGAACAGGTTCTCCTGATGACGATTTAAAGGCTCATCACCAAGTTTCTGGAAGGAGGGAGTTGAGGAAGGGAGAGAGAGAGAGAGAAAGGCTTAAGATGACAAGCACCATCCTCACGTTTCCCTCACATCAACGAAGGAAATTGGAAGCCAAGTTTTACAGACGGTAAGTTTTATTCTCCTCGTGCGCCTGTGTGTGTGTGCGCGTGTGTGTGTATGTGTGTGTGAAAAGGAAGGGGGATAAATAGGATAAACCATTCATATAGAATGCATGTAGATAATTTATTTTTTTTAACTTTCACTCCCTACTTCCTTTATTCGTCGATCCCTTCTTTACTTTCTCCCATCCTATTTCCGTTCATCCCTCCCTCGCTCGTTCCATATCTTCCTCCTCCCCCTATCCTTCCTCCCACACACCAACCTCCCTCGCCTGTCCACACCTCACACAGGATGAAGGAACTAGCGGGTCCCGGAGGACACAGGCTGCCTCGCCACACCTCCCAGTAAGGATTAATAATGCATGAGAGTCACAGGAAAATGCAAAATGGTGCAGACAGTGCAGTAGAGGGAAGTCCTGCTTCCGTCTGAATATGGGTCCCAGTGACCGGAGCAGGTGAGGGGAAGAGAGGGGAAAGACACGGTTTGCTGTGTCGGGTGTATAAAAGACGTGTTGAAGAACAAGCTTTTATTGGGACAACGTTTCGCTTTGCTTAGGGCTTTAAGTCATGAATGAGATTTAATTTGTTGACTCGATAAAGTTCTCTACAGAGCGAAACCCTGGTCCAATGAAAGCGTGTTATACGAGCACAATTTGTCTCAATTTTCGGCAGTACAACATTAGGACCTACTGCAGAGCTACACGGAAGTACATGGGAACAAAGACATAAGTATGCAAATAAGCATTTACCTGGTCAACGTTTAGTTCTCAGTACTGTAAAGCTTTATCAAGTCATGTTTTCAAGTCTACTTCGAACTTAAAGTTGTCCACATATCAGTCCGCATTACAGCCTTTCAAATCAGTACACGGTAAAAAACAGATTGCCGAAGGCCTTGCACTACACGGAAAACGTTATCTCTGCTGTGAGGGACTAACTTCCATCGGGCTGCCTATACTTTTGTCCATTTTGCTGATGCAAGGATGGTTTAAGAGAAGGCTCTTTCCCCGTTCTTCATTCCCTCCAGCCACACTGCTGACTTGGCAATGTGGGTGAAAATATAACATGCCTAATTGAAAAAACATTCATTTACATATAAAAGGAAAAGTTGGAGGTAAATTACAATTTCGCTAATAAAAAAAATAGCAGTCTTACTAATTCCTCCGCCTCCGCTGAACTACGCAACGACCACAAGTATGCCCAAGGTGATTCCTAGTCACTAAGACGCCAAAAAAAACATTAACTGTTAACACTGTTTCAAGTGTTTTGAGCTCGAAATTTTCACCTCTGAGACTTGGCATTTGTTGGCCATGCTGCTCGTGTCTAGATTCTACTCTTATCTAATATTTCTAAACAATTTACATTAGCATTTGGTAGCATTATTCCTAAATTGATTATTTTTCCGCTTGTCCACAATGAAACTCATCTAACACGTCTCTGACCACTATGCCTGATTTTTTAAGTGATTCTGAATACCTAGGATCAGGAAGAAATCACCAACAGCCTGAATAGTCAGAGATTAGGCCACGATTGACTGACGAAGGAGAGAGCCTTCAATGTTCTTTTCACTGAAGGACCCACATGGGTTTACCTGTTCATGAAATAAAATACAACTTTAAAAACTTGGGTGCTGCCACAGGTTCTGCGGGTGGGTGGGTAGGCAGAAGGGGGAGGGAAGTGAGGGATGGAGGGAGATTGTAGAGAGAGAGAGAGAGAGAGAGAGAGAGAGAGAGAGAGAGAGAGAGAGCAGTCTGTTAGTAACTCGTATCCGCTGGTTAATTTCAACATCAACAGGTATCTGTCAGATGTGATGCAGTAGGCAGTCAGCCAAAGAATCGTCAAGACAAAGATATCTTGTAGAGTTAGCCTTTATTGGACGCCTTTATTGGAGACCATATTGGACCGAGTCCAATAAAGGCTTGCCTAGCAGTGTGTCTTTATGTTAGTCTTAGATCTGTTAATTCCTCTCCCAAGTGTCACTTTTTTAGAATCCCTTTCCTTCAAGACGGCAAGTCTCACCATCAGAATATTCAGGAGAAAATCTCAGTTGTGTCTTGTATTTTCCAGCGATGCTGCCTTATCTTTATGAGTTGGGAGATTCAGTGGATTGTACTTGAATGTCTACTATCACTAAAAACACGGTCTACCATATCTGAAGTGCGTGGAGGATCTTCGATCAACTTCATGTGACGAAGATAAAGGATACTGTACTTGGATAAATATATGGTAGGGATAGTGTATTGTGCTTGGATGCACAATACTGTCACTAAATCACAGTACACAGACGATGCTGGGTCAGCTTAACGTGATGAAGTTCATGCATAGTCTTTGGACGACTACAACTGTCTTTCAAGCACAGCTGTATGACCCATTAGACCCTTGGTCTAAAGACCAACTTTTGCTATTGGGTGCCTCAGTGGACTATTCTAGGGTGTCTGAAACGGTCCATGAACGAGAAACACCGTAATGTCTACTTTGTGTAACGATGATACAGTATATTCCAATTAGTTAGAATTTTAGAGCTATATAGCTCAAAGGGGCTTATAGATTTTATTATGAATCAAATATATAAACTAAATGCTTGTGACTCTAGTGCCCCAAGCGAACTGTGCAAGCGTGTACTATTATCCACTCTTCCTCGTCATCTACAATTTCATTCTACGCCTCAAATCCTATCAGCACTCTCAGATGGCAAGTCCCAATGGTAATAACTCCCACTTTGCTGGAACGAAACCTTTGAAGTTGCCGTAGGTATTGAACCCATAGTGGGCAACTTGATATCCTCAACGCCCTACTGAAGACTCCCAGCTCAAGCTGACAGATTTCATTAAAAGTAGCAGGAATCTCATCCGGTATGATGGACTATGATAGGGAACCATCATTAGTTCCCGTCCCCTTCCCAGGGAAATTAGCAGAATTGGGTAGCAGCACACTGCAAATGTACTCAGTTTTGTTTAATGATTAAAAAAGGTGTTTATTGTTTTCCAGTCCCACATCCTTTCTCTCTGTCTGGATCAAAATTTATCGACTGCAAGAAGTTCATTAAAGCTATTTATTTATTTATTTGTCTTTGACGTACACACTATCAGTCAAGAATATTTTAGCAGGATAAAAATTAAAGTAAACTCAGTGTACACACACCATTTAATGTTTACCTTTCGTATGAATGTGTATAATATATATATATATATATATATATATATATATATATATATATATATATATATGTGTGTGTGTGTGTGTATGTGTGTGTGTGTGTGTGTCGTGCCGAATAGGTAAAACTTGCAATTTTGGCTTAAATAGCAATGCTCTTCATGCCGAATAATGCAAGCGAAAATTTGTGTATGCAATAATTTCGCAAAAATCATTGTGATCTAACGAAAAAAAATATATTTCATTGTGTTTATTATTAAATTATTGTAAACTTATTTAAAATATATTTAGTTGGATTAGGCTAAAATAAATTGCGCTTGTTATAAGGTTATGTAAGTTTTCTAAGGTTATTTTGGAACAAAATTATTAATTTTTACATTAACATAAATGAAAAAAATATATCTTTAAACGTATAAGAGAAAATTTTAAAACTAAATATATTTTAGATAAGTTTACAATAATTTAATAATAAACAGTGAAATATTTTTTTTCCTTAGGTTCAGAATAATTTTGCAAAATTATTGCATACACAATTTTTCGCTTGCTTTATTCGGCAAGAAAAGCGTTGCTATTTAAGCCAAAATAGCAAGTTTTACCTATTCGGCATTATATATATATATATATATATATATATATGTCGTGCCGATTAGGTAAAACTGGTCAATTAGCAAGAACTCATCTAAAATTAAGTCCTTTCTAAAAATTACTCTTATACGTTTAAAGATATATTTTTTTTTCATTTATGTTAATGTAAGAATTTATAATTTTGTACCAAGAGAAACTTTGAAAACCTACCTAACCTTATTACAACAAGGACAATTTAATTTAGCCTAACCCAACTAAATATATTTTAGATACGTTAACATTAATTTAATAATAAACAAACACAATGAAATATATTTTTTTCATTATGTTCAGAATGATTTTGGCGAAATTATTGCATACACAAATTTTCACTTGTCTTATATGGCAAGGTGAGCGTTGCTATTTAAGCCAAAATAGCAAGTTTTACCTAATCGGCACGTATATATATATATATATATATATATATATATATATATATATATATATATATATATATATATATACACTCACGTATATTCATACAGCCAGTGTATTGCTGACCAGCTTACTGTATATTCTGAATGCTTTCATCTCTTGCTGCACTTTTTTTTCCAGCAGTGGTGAATAGCCTGGCAATATACACACAACCAGCCCTCCTTTCACAGTCCACACTGCAATAACTCTGCCTTCCCATGTCTCTATACTCATTACCTTTTCTTTATCTCCCCCGGCAACATGGCTCCCAGAGCTTCAACCAGCAACTGCCTTCATGTCCACATTCAAATCCCCGCATCGCGGAGGAAAGACCTCAGGTCAAACAAGCCGAAATGCTCTAAGATTTTAATTACAATTTTTTTATTTTTCTCTGTTAAATATATTACTGTGAATTCACTTTATATCTGTTATTTTTTTTTAATCTCACCAAAAGTAGCTTTGAAACCTAACTTAGAATTGCTAAAAAAAAAATACAAATTTACAAAATCCTAGTAATCTCAGACTAGCCTAAATCACATTATATTTAAAAATCAATGATATGCATTAATTTGGTAGTATTCATGCTGATTTTAGTAGTTACAGCAACAATGAACTTGCAATCGACATATATCTGGCAAAACGATTACCTCACAAGCCGAGTCTCTACCTAAAACCGTGACATACATTTATATAGACTGTGTCCATGCGAGTCATAAAAAATATTTATTGCCAAGTATTAAGGGGAAAAATACACACACTGAATTGGGAAGCCTAAAAGACGTGATAAAAAAAAAAAGGCCAAAACGCGTAAAAATATAATTCAATTACTTAAAAACAAAATTAACTAATGGCAACACGCTCAAGATTTTGCAAATTTAATTTCCAACTTTTTAGTGTCATGTGTGAAAGAATTTGCATGTGTGATGTCTCGGAAGCAGAGTAGTTGGACAGGAACAGGGGGATAAGAGAGAGAGAGAGAGAGAGAGAGAGAGAGAGAGAGAGAGAGAGAGAGAGAGAGAGAGAGAGAGAGAGAGAGAGAGAGAGAGAGAGAGAGAAAAAAAAATTAACGAAATAAAGTGAGTTGATCAAATGAAATTGTTGGCCTACAGATGGCTCCAACTTCATCCTGCTGTGTTTGTATGTCTCATAACAATAAAAAACCTTTTAAATGAGCTGATGTAGGTAACAACTCTTAGCTTGTAAATAAAGTTAGGAACCTTAACCTAACCTTGTAAAACCTTGAGTAAAAAAAAAGTGAGAGAGAGAGAAAGAGAGAGGGACGGGGGAACACAGGAAAAGAGTTTATCAAGAAATTTTAGATGGAAAAGTAACCAGAGGGAGAGTAAGTGGAAGGAGAGCAACTGGAGGGATAGAAAGAATAAAGGTAAATTACGCATTTTTATCTTTGCAGTTTTTTTTAGGATATTTTTAGATAAAGTTTTTTCAGGTAAGGGAAGTGTAAAGTTTTGTTAGTTCAGCCGTTTTTGAAAGCGTGTTTTTGTTCAACTGTGTTTATAATTATCTAGTTAAAATTACCATATTGTAATTTTTTTTCATCGGCCTTTAACCACCAAGGCAGGGTGACCCGAAAAAGAAGAAACAATTTCATCATCACTCACTCCATCACTAATCTCCAAGTTAAGGATTCTATGCATAATATTCACACCACACATTGCCCTCAGACACGACCTCTCCACTGCCTCCAGCTTTCTCTTTGTTGCAACATTCACCACCCATGCTTCACACCCATATAAGAGCGTTGACACAACTATACTCTCATACATTCCCTCTTCGCTTCTATGATAATGCTCTATCTCCACAGACTCCTCAGTGCACCACTCACCTTCGTCCCCTCAAAAATCTAAGTTTCCCCTTGTCCTACTTTTAAATACCTAGTTGTAGATACCAAGTTGAGTTCGTGGGGTTTAAATTTCAGGTCTCGATACAGCCTCTTAACCTTCAGTTAGATGTCTGGAGTGACTATACCTCTTCTGAATCATTACATTGTTTCTGCTACTACTGGGTCATTCGCTCATGTGTTCCATGTCTTCACTACCCTGATGCTGGGAATATGTTTCCTAACAAATCTGCGGGTCATGTATTTTTCATCCGTGTGCCGTTGTTCTAATTACTCTCGTGCAGAACAGTCTATCTTTGCGTACTTTTATGAACACAGGTAGTAAATTCAATGGCTGTTGCACCTGGCCGTAACTAAAGTCAGCAGATAAGGAGCAACCTAGCAATGAAGGGCAAGATAAATACAGTATTTTCAAAATTAAATCAGCAGTATAACGATAAGACAGAGAGCAAAGAACCACTCAAAACAGCAGTTTACACTTCAGAATACAAGAAAGAGTACAACTTAAGTGAGTGTCTGGCTCACAGCCAGGCACACAAGCACATCACCTTGGCTGACGAGCCGCTCTTTGCTATTGGTTGGTAGAACTGGACAAGTAATACAGCAGTGGGGCCCCAGAACTGCTACATTCTGAATTGCCACTTCGCTAGTCGAGAGGACATGCCATAGGGTGTGTGATGAACGTCGAATAAATTATAACATGCTCGACGCACGCCACACCTACTTGTCTATTTTTCTGAGTATCAAGTGAATCGAAATCATGTTTCCTGTTTTTTCTACTCTTGTAGTTTCGTGAGATGAAGTTCGTATCTCTTTCTCTGTTTTTTTTTTGTTTTTGTTCCTTTCTTTCCGGTAAATTTTTGGACCTATAATTTTTTGTAGCTTTTTATTCATGTGTGGACTCCACATCTGCGCTGTGTATTAATAAACGTTATTTGGAAATATGTACTCACCTAGTTGTACTCACCTAGTTGTGGTTGCAGGGGTCGAGTCAAAGCTCCTGGCCCCGCCTCTTCACTGGCCGCTACTGGGTCACTCTCCCTGCGCCATGAGCTTTATCATACCTCTGCTTAAAGCTATGTATAGAGCCTGCCTCCACTACATCGCTTCCTAAACTATTCCACTTCCCGACAACTCTGTGACTGAAGAAATACTTCCTAACATCTCTGTGATTCATCTGAGTCTTCAACTTCCATCTGTGTCCCCTTGTTGTTGTGTCCCATCTCTGGAACATTCTGTCTCTGTCCACTTTGTCAATTCCTCTCAGTATCTTATATGTTGTTATCATGTCTCCCTATCTCTCCTGTTCTCCAGTGTCGTCAGGTCGATTTCCCTTAACCTCCCTGTAGGACATACCCCTTAGCTCCGGGACTAGTCTTGTTGCAAACCTTTGCACTTTCTCGAGCTTCTTCACATGCTTGGCTAGGTGTGGGTTCCAAACTGGTGCTGCATACTCCAATATGGGCCTAACGTACACAGTGTACAGGGTCCTGAACGATTCTTTATTAAGATGTCGGAATGCTGTTCTTAGGTTTGCTAGGCGCCCATATGCTGCAGCAGTTATTTGGTTGATGTGCGCCTCAGGAGATGTGTCTGGTGTTATACTCACCCCAAGATCTTTTTCCTTGATTGAGGTTTGCAGTCTCTGGCCCCTAGGCTGTACTCCGTCTGCGGTCTTCTTTGCCCTTCCCCAATCTTCATGACTTTGCACTTGGTGGGGTTGAACTCCAGGAGCCAGTTGCTGGACCAGGCTTGCAGGCTGTCCAGATCCCTTTGTAGTTCTGCCTGGTCCTCGTCCGATTGAATTCTTCTCATCAACTTCACATCATCTGCAAACAGGGACACTTCGGGGTCTATTCCTTCCGTCATGTCGTTCACAAATACCAGAAACAGCACTGGTCCCAGGACTGACCCTGTGGAACCCCGCTCGTCACCGGCGCCACTCTGACACCTCGCCACGTACCATGACTCGCTGCTGTCTCCTGACAGGTATTCTCTGATCCAATGTAGTGCCTTCCTGTTACCCCTGCCTGGTCCTCCAGCTTCTGCACTAATCTCTTGTGTGGAACTGTGTCAAACGCCTTCTTACAATCCAAGAATATGCAATCTACCCACCCCTCTCTCTCTTGCCTTATCGCTGTCACCCTGTCGTAGAACTCCAGTGGTTTGTGACACAGGATTTGCCGTCCCTGAAACCGTGTTGGCCGTCGTTGATAAGCTCATTCCTTTCTAGGTGCTCAACCACCCTTCTCCTGACTATCTTCTCCATGACCTTGCATACAATACATGTCAGTGACACTGGTCTGTAGTTTAGTGCTACGTTCCTGTCTCCTTTTTTAAAAATTGGAACTACATTTGCTGTCTTCCAAACCTCAGGTAGTTGCCCTGTTTCGATAGATGTGTTGAAGATCGTTGTTAGGGGTACACATAGCTCCTCTGCTCCCTCTCTCAGGACCCATGGAGAGATGTTATCTGGCCCCATCGCCTTTGAAGTATCTAGCTCGCTTAGTAGCCTCTTCACTTCCTCCTCATTTGTGTGTATTGTGTCCAGCACTTGATGGTGTACCCTACCTCTCCTCCTTTCTGGAGGCCCTTCTATCTCCTCTGTGAACACCTCTTTGAATCTCATGTTGAGCTCCTCACACACTTCCCGGTCATTTCTTGTGTGTGTGTGTGTGTGTGTGTGTGTGTGTGTGTGTGTGTGTGTGTGTGTTCTCTCTCTCTCTCTCTCTCTCTCTCTCTCTTTTCTCTCTCTCTCTCTCTCTCTCTCTCTCTCTCTCTCTCCCATGCCTGCATGAAGTTGATGAAAAATGGCTTAAGAGACTTATTTTATACCCCCTGCGCCTGCTGCTCGCCTGGTCCCCGATCAGCCATTCCCTACCCTGGTGGCATGAACCTACCACTTCCTACCCAGTGCCTGCTATTCCCCGCCCAGGTGGTCTAAGCCCACTGTTCCCTACTCTGATGCACCAAAGAAAACTTTACACAGGTGGGATGAGTCCGCGATTCCCTGTCGTGGTAACCTCAGCCCGAAGAAACATAAAACTTTCAACTAGCTACATGTGGAGTCACATGTGTAATGGTCCGTGAGTACATGAGTGTAGTAGGTTCCAAGTACCTGAATGTTGTGGGTTTGTAAATACCCGAGTGTTGTGTGCGCGTGTTAGCCAATTTAACTAATTAAGGAATAATTGTCACAGAGATGACTTGCTACTGTGCAAACAATCCTTTGAAGAAATTGCTTTGTGATATATGCACTGAGTTCGAAATTACTTTGAAGTTCGTAAAATTCCATTATATTGTGTAGGGCATCGTTTGGGGTGAATCATTCTAGTTTTCGAAAACAATATTTTCCGCCACTTAATATCTGTTGAACGGTAATTAAATTTCTTTTGAAGATTACTGCAATAAATTGATAATTCACTTATTATTAACTAATTTTTGACAGTTAAATAAATAACTTAATTGCCGAGTTAGCCTGAAGGTCACACGACTTTTACCAACTGTTTGAATTTATTCTTCAGAGCGTGAATCTTTATGTTTAATTTAGAAAATAAAACGTAAAAATTCGGATTCTCTTTTAAAGTTATTCGATTATTTTTTTCCGTACCACACACAACAGAATAACTGAGAAGGAGCACACCCGCACTAAGTTATGTATAGTTTATCCGTAAATTGTGTATAACTGAAATTATATTAATTTTAAAAAACTCTAAATACGTAAATGCTTTTTAAAAAGCTGCAAAAGAGGATTTCAAAAGCTATGTGAGAAGAGTCTTCAAAAATTTACGTGTAAAGGACTTTCAAAAACTACGAGGATCATCTTTCAAAAACTTAGAGAATAGAATTTTTCGATTGCAAGTTAGGAGGGTCTTTAGTGAAAGTTATTATATTCACGGGGAAGCGTTAAACCCGTAAAACATACAGCACCTTATAAAATCCCGAAGAAAACTTTAAGGAAACTACGTGAGTAGAAGCTTTAAAAGGCAGAATGAGGAGGACCTTTCTGTTATTTCTCCACAGTTTTACAGATCGAGTCCTCGTTGTATTCTTCCTTTCCGCATGTAATCGAAGACTACTTTTGCGCCTCTCCTTCCCCATCTTCGTCGGACAGTTCTTGTATGATTCTTGTGTTTTATTCGCCCAGTGTTACTTCTTGTCCTTTTTTTTGTATTTTTGCTATTCATTGATATTTAAAAAAAAATTCTAGTCTCAGATTTATTCTTATTAAGTGTTCTTGTTCTGCAAAGTTCTCTCTCAATCAACATCGATATTGTCTTTAAATTTGTTTTTCCGTCACTCTTTTCAGGTTTTTATAGTAATTAATTAATGATTCGCCTATAAAAAACGCCTACAGACCATAGACCTCTCCTCACAAAATTTAAATGAAGATCCTACGCCTATAACCTATATGCTTCAAAAATACTTCATCCAGTTCTCTATAAAAGTCAAAAAATCATTCATGGGGCCCGCCAACCTCCTAAAGTCATTCAGCGTCTGGGAGACCTGACGCAAGTAGGACTGATCTGGAGCCTGGATCCAGAAGCCATCATCGGCATCAAGGCACCCCTTGAAAGAGTAAAAAGCTGAAGCCTACCTGGAAGCTACTGAGTTTCCTCGGATATGTCTCTTCTGCCATTGCTGATATATTTTTCTTTCTCTAGATTAAGTTGGGTGGTCGAAATTCAATTTGAGACGTGATTTATTTGCTGATGCGCACTGCCCAGCTTTATACAGAATGGCCAGTGTCCCCCTCCAGAAACACACACACACACACACACACACACAAACACACACACACACACAAAGAGAGAAAGTCGTAGAAAAGAAGTTTCTATTTGTTTATAGTGAAACAAGTAATACGAATACGAGTTATGCCCTAAAATATACAAAGGAAAAATTTGTATGGAAGATCACTGGGGTAATGAAAAGTTATATTTTTTTAGACGAATTATTTTGTTTACCCTATGGCAGAGGGGACTGTATCAAAATATAGTTATGTCTTTACACCAGGAAAAAATTGTAGTAGATAGATGGACAGACTGACAAAAAACTGAATAAAGTCAGGTAAGGCAGAATGGAATGATAGAAAATTAAATATGAAAAATGTAGTTTTTAATAGTGAAATATAAATAATGAAGGTACAAACGAGGAATTGGTAAAAAATATGGATGACAGACAGGAGAGGATAAAAAAATCTTGCAAAATAAAAACAGAAGACAGTTTCTTCGGTATAAGAAGGACAGCTGAGACTATGTCGTATAACAAATGTTTTGGGAGATGCATAGGCTGAAAGAGAGTAAAGCTAAAACATAAGATAATTACGCCAAATTCACTAAAGAAAAAAACAGACATAACAACAGGTGGTAATAGTTAAGGAGATTTCTGTCAAAATATTAGTTATGAGGTAAAACAAGGTTGTAAGAAAAATATTTACTATTGAAGAAGAATGAACAGAACAATTTTTTTCTTATGGGGAGAATTCCGTTGTGTAGGAAACTACGTCATTCCTTTACTGAAGTCTTGCCAATCTATAGTGAACTGATTTAAATAATATCAGGATAACTATTTTTACCAGACGGAAAAATAAACTGATAAGCACTATGTAACGAGAGGATATTAACACGTGTCTGATGATTACATTGCAAATAAGAAGGAATGTTAAACTGCAGAATAATAATCAATGAACGTGTTTGTTTATCATTTTATTTTAATAAGCACTGCATGTGACATTATTTATGATCTTCAAACACGACTCAGGTAACTTGCTTCTGGAGTTGCTGAAAATCACCCTTCATTATTCATTAATAATACCAGGTAAAAAAAAATGTTAGACATCTGATGTCCCTTTGGTCATGAATTTTAACTTTATGGCAATTCATATAATGCAATTTACCTACGAATGGCTTAGATAAGTAGCCAACACAGTTCGCTAATCATCGGGGGAACTCCTGCCAGTTTCGACAAGAGTTCTACTTGATTTTGGCAAAATGCCTGACCAATTTAAGTAAAAGTCTTAAATAGTGACAAAAAGAGATATAAGAAATGCACAAGAAGCCAACCGAATTATGGAAAGAAGCCGACCTCTGACCGTTTTTGTAATTTCAGTTGGGCGTGGATGATAATGAGTAATTATTTAACTATTTGTAACTACAGAAGCAGATTATGCCACACATACACAAACACACACAGATTCCTCGTTTATTATTATTATTATTATTACATTAATGGTGAAGCAGTACCAGGCTCATTGGAATTATACATTACAAAGTTTACTTAAAAAAAAAAAAAAGAGTAAAATAAAGATTAAAGGAAGACAGTCACTGGCGTCATCGTCTTCATGATTCACAATTTTCACCGTAAAGATAAACCAATTTTGAGCGACTTTGCCTTTTTCTGGGAGAAACTTTTCTGTCCAATTGGCAAGAATTTCTGCCAGAAATTTTCCTCTTTATTTCGTGTTTAGTGGAGAATTTGAAGCAATCTGGGGCTGTGCATTACGAGAGAGAGAGAGAGAGAGAGAGAGAGAGAGAGAGAGGAGAGAGAGAGATGCAGGGTGCTGACCCACTACACCCTAACGTGCAACAATAATGAACTTCAACCACAACATAACTGTCAACACTTCAGCAATCTGCTTTATAACATGTGCTAATAATTCTATAAGCGTACATGCGTCTTTGTAATCAAATGCGTGTGTGCACTCCATGCATATATATATATATATATATATATATATATATATATATATATATATATATATATATATATATATATATATATATATATATATATATATCAGTAACAACACTGCGACTTGCCGAGGACTCGATCCCATGTTGTTTTGGCCCTCCTCATGGTGAGCGAAAATCAAATGACGCTCTAACCCACAGGACCACCCAATCCTACAAAGATCACGCACCCAGCAAAGCTAGGTGTTTTACCGTGATCCGAAGACATACGATGGTGTGTGTGCCTCAGAGCTAATTTAATTCTACTCCCCGTTTGGTGTACTAGCCTCCACAAGCAGTATATATATATTATTGTAACCACGGACGAGTGGTATTTAATCAATACCAACACTGCGACTATCCGAGGATTCGAACCCATGTTGTTTTGGCCCGCACACTTGTTTTCGACTTGGCATTCTCGCCGCTGATATAATCATTGATTTTCAAAAGTTGTTGAAAATCTTACATATGATATTGAAATTTGCTGTAAAAATTGTACTTTATTTCTGCCAGTTTTCGAAACAAAAATTTAGATAATTACTATTTTTTTTATGTTTATGTTACTCATTATCTTTGCGCATATTTTTTTGGGTGGTGGTACGTGGTTCAGTGCATTTTACAGGTCTCCGTGTGACCTATCCAGCCACAAAGACCCAGCACTTCCGGCATATACTGTGTGGGGATCTCTCTCTCTCTCTCTCTCTCTCTCTCTCTCTCCCCATTTGAGTTTTCCTCCTCTCTCATGTCAATTTCCTTCTACTTCCTCCACTCGCTCCTACCTTGCACCTCTCTACACTCACCTGTGCAGGTTTTGCTCTTGACCTACCTGAGTTAATGGAAAGTTCACGGTGCTCCACTTCACATTCGTCGCGCACGCACACGCACGCGCACACTCGCACACGCACACGCACACGCACACACACAAGAGGCCAAGAGTCTAATCGATATGTGCCTAAGACAAAATGGTAACTAACACACAAGAAACAAACAAATTGTTGCGCAAAAGCTATTAACTTACATAATAAAAAATTGCTAAATATTACTACCACGAAAGGTTACTCTGAAAAATCGAATGAGAACATTTTTTATTCAGAGTCAAACGCGAACAGGAAAAACAAGGAAAATCTCAATTAATAGATAAGAGATGCAAATTAAGATTGTGTAACAAATATATAAGAGATAATTTACAATTATCACCAAGAAAACCGGCATGATAAACGCACAAAGTTAAATTGGATGAACGCAACGGAGGCACTTATGTTTAGCAAGAGATACTACAAACAAACTTGGCTAGAGAGAGAGACTTTGCACCCAGAGAACGCATCACTGAATACTGTAGCTATGTTAATTTTATGGAGGTGTCTGTTTTTGAAGTCCGATTGAGTAGCGAGTCATCTATGTTGTGTTTTCGAGCACATCAGCATGTAAAGGTCGTCAAATGAAACGAATACATTTGCACTGAAGAGAGAGAGAGAAAGAGAGAATAATTTGTTCATTGGTGGGGAAGTGGAGGCATAAAAGAACACTACTTGGAGTCTATCTGGAGGGTGTTCCGGAGGTCAACGCCCCCGCGACAGTCCTTAACCAGGCCTTCCCGTGGATCAGCGACTCATCAACCAGGACACTGAGACAGGCAACTGAAAAATTCTTTTGTACTTCTTACCCACTTGTTTTTGGTACTGTTCTAAGGGGTGGGAGACAGACAGACACAGACACAGACACAGACACACACACACAAACACACACACACACAGACAGTTTTCCATAGTTCGAAAGTCTGAGAATCAGTGAAATAAATATTAGCAAATTAATTAATAATAATAATGATAAATAGAGATAATACAACTCAAATAATTACCCCTTTCTAAGCGCATGAACATTCACAATAACAATTATCAGAATTGTATATTTTTTTTACATTACAGGAGAGCTATTTCGCCGGTGTTACAGAGGTAATTAAATTAAGGTCTAATATTCACAAGAGAATTACTAATGTGTTTAAGTTGAACAAACATTAACGACGCAGAAACACTTCACTATCAGGTGCCAGTGTGAGGTCTTGCTGTTCAGCAAACTAGCCATCCTATTCACGTAAAACTGGATATTATCACGCAAAAACAATAGTAATAACAGCACTGATCAATGGTAACAATGATAGCACTGAGCAATGGTAGCAATGACATCATTGAACAACAGCAATGACATCACCGAACAATGGTAGCAATGACATCACTGAACAAATGTAGCTATCACATTAATGAACAACGATAACAATGACATCACTGAACAATTGTAGCTATGACATTAATGAACAACGATAACAATGACAGCACTGAGTAATGGTAGTAAAGAATAAGGGTAAGACTGACAGCATTGAACAATAGCATCAGTGAACAATGATAGCATAACAGTGCTGAATAAGTATACATTACCGTTATGTATGATAATCTATGTAACTGTATTTGTGTATACCTGAATAAACGTACTTAAGTCTATAGCTCTCTAATTATTAAATCTCAAAAGGTGTTAAACATAGATGACTAAATATTTATTAACTAAATGTTAGGGTCTAGTCAACTGCATAAACATGGGAGGAGTTGGTATAGCTAGGCAGCATGTCCGAGTCAGTGTTCAGAGGAAGGAGGATCGAGCCTCCACCAGTCGTGAATGATCCACACGGGTTTAAAATTTGCATATTTTGATATTAAAGGTTCAAAATACTTACTAAAGCTGGTACATTAATTATATTAATAATTCGTGCTAAGCGCTACACCCATGATGTGGGTCCTTCAACACAAGACGTGGTGGAGGCTCGATCCTCCATCTGCTAGCGCCAGACAGACGCTCTTTCTATTTGTACTCAAGAAATGGACCAAGCAAACTTCCTTGTGATATTCTGATAGTCTTGGAGTTAATGACTATCTCGCCGTGGTTTCCACCGATGGTCTTGTTTAGCTAGGATGCACCAGTGCCATTTCCAATCGAATGCACTGACAAAGGTCCAGTGCAACTACACACCAATGCCATAGCCAATCGAATGTACTCACAAAGGTCCAGTGCAACTACACAACTCATCTCCGATTCATCTAGTGATAGGGGTAACATTTACCATTTCCCACAGTTTTGTACCCTGTGGTGGGTAGAGTTGGTAGGTGTGGCTGTGTTGGGTAGAGTTGGTAGGTGTGGCTGTGGTGGGTAGAGTTTGAAGGTGTTTCTGTGCTGGGCTGAGTTGGCACATGGGAGCTAGAGGCGATATTAGCCAGCCACCACATCCACGTAAAAATATTTTACACCCCTTGTCCAGTTCCACAACTTTCCCTATATCCAGAGATTTGAGGGGATATACCTCCCCTTTCCTGTCTGTCTGTCTGTCTGTCTGTCTGTCTCTCTTTCTCTCTCTTTCCCTTGTCCTCTCTCTCTCTTCCTTCTCCCCTGCCTCCCTCCCTCTTTCAGCACTTAATACTTTCTTTTACTTTCCTCGTAACACACACTGGGCTTTTCTCTGGTCGGATCACACGAGGCACAACTTGGGGAGTTTCTTTACCTGGCTGTCTTCTGGCTACCAGGTGGCAGCCTATTGTGACCCCCTCTTCCCCGTGTCTACTATGGCCCTCTTCTCTGTTTATTTGTGGCCCTCTTCTCTGTCTATTTTTGTTTTCTCCTCTTGTTTATCTTTTGTGGATCTTTTTCGTATATAGCTGTCCTCTTTCCTTTTATTATGACCCCCTCTTTAGTCTGTTCTAGACCCTGTCTCTTTTGTACTCTATTCCTTTTATCGTTACTCTATATTTCGTTTATTGTGGTTTATGGTTCTAAACTACGTCATCAGTTGCACTATTCCTTGACATTGTGTGTGGGGAGAGACATGGAGAAAAAGAAGGGTATTGAAGGTATTGAAATGGGAGGGGAAGGGAAAAAACAAAGAGAAGGAAAGGGGAAGCCAAGAAGAGGAGGGGAGGGGAAGAAAAGACAAGAAGGGGAAAGGAAAAGTAAGGAAAAGGGAAAGGTCAAGGCAAAAAGATTGAGGCAAGGAGAGGAAAGAGGAAAGAGACAACGAAAAGAGGGAGGAGTAGGAGGCAAGGAAAAGAAGTAAAGAAGGCAAGGAATGAGGCAGGAAGAGACAAGGAAGACAAAGTTTTTGGCTTAAAGGACATGTCAGTTACAGGAGTAGACAAGTGACTCGGGATGGAGCACAAGGATGGATGAACGGTTGGATAGGCTGACTGATGGGTGTATGGATAAAGGAACTAATAAATAACTGAACAGAGGGGAAAGTGGAAGCGATGAGAAACTGGTGGCTAGAGTAATGAATGGATTGGTCGATGGATTAGTGTTTAGATGTATTGACAGATTGGTGGATGGAGGGATAGAAGCATTCGTTGGTGGGTGGATAAATTGATTGATAGATTGTTGAATAGATGGAAAATATGAATGGATGAATTGATGGATTGATTTTTCGACGGACAGACCAATTGGTGTATGGATGGATAGAGATATTAGTGATAGTGAATGAATATTTAAACAATATGGTAAAGAGCTGGGTTGGTGGATGAAGTGATGGATGAACTTTTGGATGGACAGATGGTTTGACTAGTGGTTAGGAGTGACAGTTTGATAGTTTTTCTCTTATCCATTCTGATCCCATATTTGAAGAATACGAATTCATGAATAGCATATATATTTCCAAAACCTTAGTTTTCCCAAGGCGGGGTTTTGTATTCCATAGAACGCTAATCCCCTATGGGTCATTCACTGCAAGGAGTGGAGGAGGCTCAGTCCTCCGTCAGCAGATCGCCGCCAGATCTCTCTCCAACAAGGCAAACACGAGGGTAAAACTAAATTATTTTGGCTGTCTATGGGAAAAGATCTTAATATATATGTATAACACATACAAAATAGAAATAAAAAAAATGATAAAATTAACAAACAATAAGAGCAACGAACACAATACAAATAAATACTATATTAATATAAAGTTAAAATAGCGAGTATCTTCATGAGTATCTAAAACAGACTCCATCATCGAGGTGTTAAAGCAGTGCTTTGTTTACTACAACGAGACAGACTATTTACCCACATACATTTAAGCTTTTATTTTCCCTAGCCATAGCTCACAGAAAGCAAGATACAATAAATCAGAGTCGGTGGAGGGTATTGCTTGCAACGGCTAATTCGTCAATACATTTATTTAGGCTCACCAGCTCAAACTGTCTCTGACCTGTGTCGTAATTATTAAAGTGTTGTTGTGTTGGTTTGTATTTTTCTTCCTTACTCCTTCCTCACACCCTCCCTCCCCAAAACCTTTATTCCTAACGCACTCTCTGTCTCTTTAACCCTTACTCCAGCTTCACACCCTTTACTCCCAACATCCTTACCCCTTCCTCACACCCTACCTTCCCAATACTCTCAGTTCATCATGGGGGTGTCGCGTGGTGAGAGTATTCGACTCATAATCGCAAGGTCCTGTGTTCGATTCCTAGGCACGAAAAAATACACGGACAAGTTTCCTTATGCCTCTGTTGCCCTTGCCCACCTGGCAATACAAACAGGTTGTGAGTCATCCAGAGGGAAAAAAAATGTTAGAAAACTTCAATCCTGTTGCAATGTTATATCTTGTGTAAGAAACCCCTCCAGTCCTATGTAAGAAAACTCCGGTACCTGCTGGAAGTATTCAAGTGTTGGGTAAAAGATATTCACGTAATGTTTATTAAAAAATTCACTCCACCATACCCTCCCTTCTCACAACTTCTCCTTCACAACACCCTCCCTAAAACCATTTTTTTTCTAAAACCCTCTTCTCACGTACTTACACCTCCCCGTCTCCCCTCATATACCTACACTACCCCATCTTCCCTCACATGCCATTCTCCCCCAGTCCCTCAGACACAAGCACCTCTTCTTCTCCCTCTTGCGTCTCCCACAGCACTCAGAGAAACTGGATCTTCCTCTTGACACCATAAGTGAATTTAATTTATTATGTAGGAAGTAGCCGAGTGAACATTCCTCTTACTTGTGCGTGTCTGTCTGTCTGGAAGTGTTTCCATGGCAATATGTGCGTGTCTGTGTCTGGGAGTGTTTCCATGACAACAGAGCCGACGAGGCTAGAGTCAACCTTGTGAACATATTATTCCATTTTTTCAGTTACCGGATTTATATTTTTGCTAATATTTAATACTTCAGCGCAAGTAAATATTATCCTTGAGAGTCTTTTTAGCAGATATTCATCAACATAATTAATTATTAAAGAGAGAGAGAGAGAGAGAGAGAGAGAGAGAGAGAGAGAGAGAGAGAGAGAGAAAATTGCAAAACCTAAAGAGGAAATGTTGACCTTAAAAATTTAAGATTTAAAGAAATTGAGCAACTAAGAGATAAATAAAAGAAAACGCTAAAGAAGAAAAGCAATGACAAAGCGCCAAAACGAGGAAAAAAAAATAACGGACTATAACACAGGTCACAATGAGCGACACGAACACGAATAAAAAAAAATTGTCATGTGTTTTTTTAAAATTCTGCCCTGATGGTCGAGTATTTAGCGACTGAACATTCCTTCTCTGAGTAACCATAATTAAAGCATTATCTGCTGCTGCACTTGCTTGGGGGAAGTGGAATATTCAAGTAGCTTCAGGAAGATCTCCACATATTTTTCAATGAAGCCTATTTTGGCTTAAATAGCAGCGTTCTTTTTGCCGAATAAGGCAAGCGAAAATTCGTGTATGCAGTAATTTCTCAAAAATCGTTCTGAACCTAACGAAAAAAAATATTTCATTGTGTTTGTTTATTATTACATTATTGTAAACTTATTTAAAATATATTTAGTTAGATTATGCTAAATTTAATTGCGCTTGTTATAATAAGGTTAGGTAAGTTTTCTAAGGTTCTTTTGGTACAAAATTATTAATTTTTACATTAAAATAAATGAAAAAATATATCTTTAAACGTAAAAGAGAATTTTTTTAGAAAGGACTTAATTTTAAATGAGTCCTTGCTAACTGACCAATTTTACCTATTCGGCACGAGACACACACATTCAGGAACACACATACACGCACGCATATACAACAGACGTAGTGTCTAATCGACATGTGCTATTTAGGAAACAATGGTAACTAACAAAAACACACACACACATATATAAGTAGTTGAATTTAAAGCCTATTTTTTCAACGTCTCGGTGGCTCACCATCACGACGTTAATTATAAATATTCTTGACAAAATATCACAAGAAGTTATGTCAATATATTTTTAAAAATACACAAATGTAATACAAAAAGGGGGACGCTTATCAAGAGATGTTGCGTTGACCTTAGTAAACGGCAAGAGTGAAAGACACTCGACAGTGATAAACCATGGGTCAGGGAACAGAAGGACTTCCATCCATACTTTATCCAACTAACAAACTAGCAATCCAAACTTTTAAAAATGGTAGAGGGACATACAAAAACAAGTTACAGAACCAGCTTTCATTAGCATAGTTTCGTCCCACACAAAGCTTGTATTTCTACCTTGTTGGCAACTCGTCATTTCAACCAGGGAGAGAAGAAACTCATGACCGATAAAGGGCAATTAATTTTACTGCATAATATTTAAAAGATGTACCCTAAGTCTTAAACTATTTTTATTTCGTTAAGTATACTAAAATTCTAAAATTTAAGTCATTATAGTCCTTTAATAAATTTATTAATTACTCTAATGATATTTTGTACTCCATATTTTTTATAACTTGAAAATCATGGGCGTATCAACTGAAATATTGTTTTTATTGTTATTGTTAATGCAAAGTGCTAAATTCGTGTGTCTTTCAGCGTAAGGAGTGGATAAGGCTTGATCCTCCATTTGCTAATTGCAATCCGATCTCTGACCAGTCAAGCTCACAAATTTATATTTTCAAATTGAGGGAATTACTTTCCACGAATCAGACAATAATTAAAGTGCTCAAGAATTCTGGAGCAGGAATATGTTGGAATACTGTCTCTAAATTGAAGAATAAGTATCAATAGAGACGAAACCTTTCACATTTCAGACCGTCATTAAAGGCGGAAAAACAAAATAAACAAGCCATCAAAAGTCTCCTCTCCGATGTGTAGGTTACTGGTGAACTCTTTCTAAACTGTCAGTCTTTATTTATTTTTTTGCAGAGAAAAATTGTATTTGAATATTTTTTCTTGCGTTTTGATTTTTCCTTCCAACACTTTGTATATATTCACAAAATGGCAGCAAAGGGTTCTCACCGTGTGGTGGTGGAGGATGGTGGTGAGGATTTATGGTGGAGTTATTGGTGATGTGGGTGATAGTGGTGGTGATAGTGGTAATGGTGGCTCATGCTCGGACCTTCTTTGGTCTTCAGACCGACAAGCTGTTTAAAACCAATATGGATATTGGTTTTCTGGCAGAGGTGTGGAGCACTAAAATAGTCTCCCACTTGAAGCTGTCAGTGCCAAGTCAATTCATTTCTTTAAGAATCATTTTGAAAGACACTTTGTTAATCTAGGATTCTGCTAATTATTGAAAGTTTTCTACTATCTGTCTATTCCATGTATTCCTACTATTTACACCAATCTCCTTATCCCATCCCTCGTCTTCCCGTCAACTCCTTTTCCACTACCTCACCCATTCATTCCCCTACCCTACTTCTTCTCCCTCCTCTCTCTCATTACCCTCCCCTCTTCCCTCAACTGACTTTGCACCTCTTTTTTCCCGCCCTTTCTCCCCACTCCTTCCCCTTCCTGGGTTTTAGAGTAACGCGACGCAACTCTCAGATAAAAGGAAAAACACCTTTGAGGTCAGGTTGGGGACTTATGTGAGCCAGATACCACCGCCGCCACCACCACCTCCACCGCCGCCGCCGCCGCCGGCCTAGTGTAGAGGCAGGGCAAGAAAGGGGAAGGGGAGCAGGATATGTAGGAGATTTAAAAAAAAAAAAAAAAAAAAAAAAATCGCAAAAGGAGAGTGAGGTAAGGAGGGGAAACAGGATAAAAAAAGTAGGATGAAAATAATAATAACCCCTGGGGAATATAAAGTAATCGATTGTTATCCAGGGTAGAGTAGTTCCAACGCCACGAATCAAGAGTCCTTCAGCATCTAGGCACCTATCATGAAAGAGGAAAGGCATGGCAGAATTAGAAGACCGCAGGTGCCAAAAGACACCTGTCTGCCTGACCAACAAAACACTGAGAAATATAAAACCGTTCTTGTTTTAAAAAAGTGGCTGAAATGTGATTTTGGTCCAAGTTATTTATTTCTCTGATAATTCAAAAAGTACTGTACATATGTATTAGTGTCCACAACAACTTAAAACTTTCTGGCATAAATGAATAGACTCGCGCACAAAATAAAATAAGTGTATTAATATAAACAAACAAGCAGAGGGGGCATTAGCTTTGGATTTTCGTTTAGTTTGGCGATATATTTACATACATAGCAATCGTTGACATGACTGCATGTAATTACTTAAACAGACACAATTATCTGAATTGTATTTACCCTATTTTCTGTATTTTTGACTGAGATATTGTATTATACATTTTATCTAGTTTATAGTTATATTACATTGTTATATATATATATATATATATATATATATATATATATATATATATTGCTTTTATATGGAGAAAGATAATAAGATAAAACAAATCTACAAAATATTTACTCTATGGTATTCATGTAACCTCTACACCACCAGTCAAGCATATGTTAACTCCTAAATCCTCAGCGCAGACACAAACACACACACACACACACAGAAAACTACAGAAGACACAGGACCCAGGAAAATAGAGAGATTAGTCGAAAAGCCAGAAACGAGTATGCACAGATAAAGAGGGAGGCCCAGCGACAGTACGAGAACGGCATAGCATCAAAAGTCAATTCTGACCCGAAGCTGTTGTATAGGCACATAAGGAGGAAAACAACAGTCAAGGACCAGGTAATCAGGCTGAGGAAAGAAGGTGGGGAGGTCACAAGAAACGACCAAGAAGTATGTAAGGAGCTCAACATGAGATTTAAGGAAGTATTTACAGTGGAGACAGAAAGGACTCCGGGAAGACAGAACAGAGGGGTACACCAACAAGGGATATACCAACAAGTGTTGGATGAAATACACACAACCGAGGAGGAGGTGAAGAAGCTGCTAAGTGAACTTGATACCTCAAAGGTGGTGGGACTGGACATCTCTCTGCAGGTCCTTAGAGAGGGAGCAGAGACGCCGTGTGTGCCACTAACAACAATTTTCAACACATCCATTGAAACTGAGCAACTACCGGAGGTATGGAAGACGGCAAAAGTAGTCCCCATTTTTAAGGAGACAGACACGAGGCACTAAACTGTAGACCAGTGTCACTGACGTGTATAGTATGCAAAGTCATGGAAAAAATTATCAGGAGGAGAGTGGTAGAGCACCTGGAACGGAACAAGCTTATAAACGACAACAAGCACGGATTCATGGAAGGCAAACCCTGTGTCACAAACCTACTAAAGTTTTATGACAAGGTAACAGAAGTAAAACACGAGAGGGATGGATAGATTGCATTTTCTTGGACTGCAAGGCCTTCCACACAGTTCCTCACAAGAGATTAGTGCAAAAGCTAGAGGATCAGGCACATATAACAGGAAGGGCACTGCAATGGATCAGAGAATATCGGACAGGGAGGCAACAACGAGTCATGGTACGAGACGAGGTATCAGAGTGGGCGCCTGTGACAAGCGGGGTTCCACGGGGGTCAGTCCTAGGACCAGTGCAATTTTTGGTATATGTGAATGACATGACGGAAGGGATAGACTCAGAAGTGTCCCTGTTTGCAGATGATGTGAAGTTAATGAGAAGAATTAAATCGAATGAGGATCAGGCAGGACTACAAAGAGACCTGGACAGGCTGGAAGCTTGGTCCAGCAACTGGCTCCTCGAATTTAATCCCGCCAAATGCAAAGTCATGAGGATCGGGTAAGGGCAAAGAAGACCGCCAAAGACTGCAAACTTCACTCAAGAAAAAGGATCTTGGGGCGAGTATAATACCGAGCACATCTCCGGAGGCGCACATCAACCAGATAACTGCTGCAGCATATGGGCGCCTGGTAAACCTGAGAATAGCGTTCCGATACCTCAGTAAGGAATCATTCAAGACTCTGTACACCGTGTACGTTAGGCCCATACTAGAGTATTCACCACCAGTTTGGAACCCACACCTGGTCAGGCACGTCAAGAAATTAGAGAAAGTGCAAAGGTTTTGCAACAAGGCTAGTTCCAGAGCTAAGGGGAATGTCCTACGAAGAAAGGGAAATCAATGAAGAGGCGGGGCCAGGAGCTATGTATCGACCCCTGCAACCACAAATAGGTGAGTACAAATAGGCGAGTATACACACACACATACACACACCTCGGTATATATACCCTTGATGCCCTATGGTATCATACAGGGTATATTCATTCAATGGAAATAATAATAAAAATACTAATTTTATTAATGATTATAATAAAAAATAATATTTTTACATGATAATTATATTTTCAACATTTGCTTAAACTTATTGTACCACGATATTAAATTTGTCACTGATGTTTTGATATCATTTATTTAACCAAAGTCTTAAAACCTGTTAATATAAAATTCTAAAATTGCTGAACAAAATCTGCAATTCACTTCAGTTAGATTCTGAAGAAATATTGAAAATGTATTTTAAATTTCACTACCGTTCAAGGACCTCATTACATCAACCCTTTTTTTCGGAGTTGGTGGTTCCTGGTTCAGTGCTTTTACCAGGAACCTTCCATGTCTGTGCGTGTATCTGTCTGTATTTGTCTCTATTTCTCTCCGTCTGTCTCTATCTATGTGTGTATACCTCCCTGTCTACAAAATTTATGTATCTTAGACGCAACATAGAACTACCAACCGTGATGAAGATAGACACGGGTACAGAACAAGCTTTTATTGCACTAACGTTTCACTTTATGTAGAGCTTTGTAAAATCAGTGATAAAGTTCTACATAGAGAGAAATGTGGTCATAGTTAAAGTTTATTCCAAACCTTTCTTAATTTCTTGTCCGTTTCTTTAAAACATTCCTTCCATTACCCCTTAACCACCTCTTCCATTTCCTTTAACCACCTCGCCCCCATTCCCGTAACCTCCCTTGCTACCCTTTTCTCTGAACCCCCATCCTCATTTTCCCACCGTTTACAGGTCTTACACTTGACCCTCCTGAGTTAGTAGAAAGTTCAACGCGCTCCACTTCACGCTCAACGCGTGCAGGAGCGCGCGCGCACACACACACTCACATGTGTACACACACACACACACACACACACACACACACACACACAGTGGCCATTTTATTAGATACACCCTTCTAGTTCTGGGTAGGGCCAACTTTTGTCTCCTGAACAGCTTGAATTCTTCGTGGCATGGATTCAAGAAGGTGCTGGAAACATTCCCTCGATTCTGACCCATGTTGACATGATAGCATCATGCAGTTGCTGCAAATCGGTCCGCTGCATATTCATGCTGCCAATCTTCCGTTCCACCACATGCCAAAGGTTTACGCCCAACTGCATGTCGCAGCAGCAGCAGAATTTGCGATTCGTCGAAGCAGGCGATGTTTTTCCGCTTTGTGTGCCTGTGTCCGCTGTAGCCTCAGTTTCCTGTTCTTAGCTGACGGAAGTTCAACTCGGTGTGGTCTTCTGCTGCTGTAGCCCATCCACTTCAATGTTAGACGTTTTGAGCATTCAGAGTTACTCTTCAATATAACACTGTTGAAATACATGCTTATTTGAGTTACTCTCGCCTTCCTCCCAACTTGAACCAGTCTGACCATTCTCACTTGACCTTTCTCATTAACAATCCGTTTTCGTCCACAGAACTACCATTCACTGATGTTTTGTATTTTTCACAACATTCTCTGTAAACTCTGAGTTTGTTGTGCGTGAAAACCCAGATTAGCATTTTTCAGAGATACTCAAACAGCACCGTCTGACACCAACAATCATTCCAAGGTTAATGTCACTAAGATCACATTTCTTCCCCATTCTGATGTTTGGTCTCAACAACAACTGAACCTCTTGACCAAGTCTGCATGCTTTTACGCATTGCGGTGCTGCCACGTGATTGGCTGATTAGATATTTGCATTAACGAGGTGTACAGGTGTACCTAATAAAGTGGCCACTGAGTGTGTGTGTGTGTGTGTGTGTGTGTGTGTGTGTGTGTTCGCGCGCATGTACTCACCTATTTGTGGTTGCAGGGGTCGATACATAGCTCCTGGCTATATGTGTATGTGTGAGCGCGCGCGCATATTATTGGTGTTAGTAAGAACCCCGATGGAGCCATATGGGGCATGATCAAGTAACGCTCAGGATGTACTCCATGTTACCTGATACTGTGTTGATAAGCTATCGGTCTTAATACGTGCACTCGTGTTGTAGGTGTGGACTCACCTAGTTGTGGTTGCAGGGGTCGAGTCATAGCTCGAAGTGTGTGTGTGTGTGTGTGTGTGTGTGTGTTTTTTAATCCTCACCGGTTTGAGTGAGTTTTAGTTACAAGGTGTGTTGTACAGGCATCAGTATTGGTGGCCTGGTTGGACATGAGTGTTGAGTGTACCGCAGGGTCAGTAGTGGGGAAGGAAATGGGAGGAGCATTATGCTAAGAACCCTCAGGCGAGTTGCTTTCCTGGACTCCAACTGGTACCGGTGTGTGTACTCACCTAGTTGTACTCGCCTAGTTGTGGTTGCAGGGGTCGATTCATAGCTCCTGGTCCCGCCTCTTCACTGGCCGCTACTGGGTCATTCTCCCTGCACCATGAGCTTTATCATACCTCTTCTTAAAATTATAAATGGATCCTGCCTCCACTACATCGCTTCCCAAACTATTCCACTTCCTGACTACTCTGTGACTGAAGAAATACTTCCTAACATCCCTGTGATTCATTTGAGTCTTCAACTTCCAACTGTGTCCCCTTGTTGCTGTGTCCCATCTCTGGAACATTGTTAGTTAGTTACCATTTTGTCCTAGGCACATGTCGATTAGACACTAGGCCTGTTGTATACCTATGTATACTGTGTGTGTGTTGGTGTGTAACGAAACACTTCGAAATGTCTTGGCCCCGCTCGATTCAGAACCCGGGTCCTCGTGCGTCAAGCAAGAGCTTATCCACCATGCCATGTACTACCAATGTACTCACCTAATTGTGGTTGCAGGTCAGACTCAGCTCCTGGCTCCCGCCTCTTGCTGTCTTCTACGATCTCTGTGTTCTCTGAGTCTTCAATCCCTCCCTTTTCTTAAACTGTGTTGGTTCCTCCCCACATTCTTCTCTAGTATGTATTCTGACTACTGTGTGTGTGAGTGTTTCTGAATCCGAAACCCCTGATCTCAGCTGTTTGTCCCCTGCTGTGTTCCCCCTCTGAAACAAAGCGCTATCCCCCTATTGACTGTGTGTGTCACTTCACCTGTACAGGTAAGTGCGCCACTATTATTCACCTGAGCTTCTTCAAGAACACAGGAATTTGAAATTACGCCAAATCGCGTCGCATTATGTCGCTATTACGCGCAATCACGCCCATGGGAGCCCCCCGACCAATTTCTCCTCCCCTCCCCTCCTCTCCTCTCCCCACTCCAAAATTGCCTTCAGCCTGACCTAACGACCGAACCATCCTCCTTAACCACCCCATCAGCGACCAAACTCTCCTCCCTCATGTTCAAAGAGCAAAACAAACGGAAATTTTCATAGGCCCAGTGTTTCCCTCCCAACTGGGAAATTCAGATAAAATGGGGTTAGTGTGTACGGATTATTCGAGTAACAGCAAGAAGTTCGTTGTAGAGGGGTTGGACAGTACCTGGAGCAGACTGGTACAGTTGCCTGCTCTTGTTTATTGGAGAGATTGTCTCCTACCACCGCCGCCGCCATCCCCTCCCACCTCTTTAACCTCCTCCTCCTATTCCTCCTCCTCCTCGCTTCTACAAGTCTAGTCCTGGCATTATCATAAGGAAGAAGAGGAGAGGTTTTGCAAGAGGCAGAAGAGGAGGAGAAGGAGCAAGCGGGAGAGTGGGACTGGGACAGGGACAAGGAAGAAGGGATGTGGGAATAGGAGGAGAGTGAATTAGAGTAGGAGGGCGACGACGAGGAATAAGCACTGAAAGAAAGATAACAGCAGCAGAGAAGAGAAGGATGACGAGGACGATTTGCATAGAGAAAAAAAAAGTAAAAAAGCAGAGCAGAAGAGAACGAGGAAAATAATCAAGAGCAGTAAGAGAAATAAGACGGAAAAGAACTGAGAAGCAGCAAATAAAGACGAAAAATAGGTTGTCAAATCTGAGAGAAAAGTGAAGGGAGGAGCATAGCGAGAGAAAAATATTAAAGTGAAATATAGATAAGAAAACCTGCAGACAAATAGGTAGAAGAAAATAGGAAAAGCTAGACTGAACAAGAGCAAAAGTGAGACGAAGAACAAAGAGAAGCAAGATTGTCAAAGGTGAGACGAAAACGGAAAAGTAGTAGAGATTAATTACAGACCAAGACGAACTATAAGGCGAAAAGGAATAATATATATATATATATATATATATATATATATATATATATATATATATATATATATATATATAATCAATAACAAAACTGCGACTAGCTTGGGGACTCGAACCCATGTCGTTTTGGCCTGCCTTATGGTGAGCGAAAATCACACGATGCTTCTAACCCACAGAACCACTCAATCCTACAAGAATCACGCACCCAGCAGAGCTAGGTGTTTTACCGTAAACCGAGGACATACGGTGGTGAGGGTGCCTCTGAGCTAATTTCATTCTAATCCCCGTTTGGTGTACTAGCCTCCACTCGTTCGTGGTTACAGTAATATATATACTGCTTGTAGAGGCTAGTACACCAAACGGGGAGTAGATTGAAATTAGCTCAGAGGCACCCACACCACCGTTTGTCCTCGGATCAAGGTAAAACACCTAGCTCTGCTGGTTGCTTAATTTTTTGTACGGTTAAGTGGTCCTGTGGATTAGTGTCATTTGATTTTCGCTCACCATGAGGCGGGCCAAAACGACATGGGTTCGAGGGTTCAAGTTCTCGGCTAGTTGCAATGTTATTGATTAAATACCACTCGGTTCGTGGTTACACTAATATATATATATATATATATATATATATATATATATATATATATATATATATATATATATATATACTGCTTGTAGAGGCTAGTACACCAAACGGGGAGTAGAATGAAATTAGCTCAGAGGCACCCACACCATCGTATGTCCTCGGATCACGGTAAACCACCTATCTCTGCTGGGTGCGTGATTCTTGTAGGATTGAGTGGTCCTGTGGGTTAGATCGCCGTGTGATTTTCGCTCACCAGGAGGCAGGCGAAAACGACATGGGTTCGAGTCCTCTGCTAGTCGCAGTGTTGTTATTGATTAAATACCACTCGTCCGTGATTACAATATATATATATATATATATATATATATATATATATGTATGTTGTGTGTGTGTGTGTGTGTGTGTGTGTGTGTGTGTGTGTGTGTGTGTGTGTGTGTGTGTGTAAAAGAAAAGTGAAGGAGGTTGCAGACCCAAGAGAAAGATTAAGAAATGGGATAAAATTAGATTTAACTGCACTTAAGATGTAAAAGAATAATAACACAGAAACACACATCAGGAAGAAGAACAAAAAGGAAGAACATGGAGAACAATTAAAGTTTCAGCAAAAGAGAGAGATAATGAATTGAAATGTCATGAGAAAGTCGACCAAGGGGAAAGAACTCAAAAGGTAAGAAAAATATCTGAGGTGTAAAAATATCGAAGAATAACGCAGGAGGAAGTGGGGAGGAAGATAAAAAACCCAGAGAGAAGCAGGTTTAGGAAGAGCAGGAGTTGTAAGGCAAGACGTGGTAAAGCGGCGTGAAGAAGAATGGTGCAGAAGAGAAGAGATAGAGATTGTAGGAGAGAACAGAGAAGAGAAGGAGAGGGAGAAATAAGACGAGAAGGAGGCAGATAGAAACAGAATGAGATTGTATGTGTGAAAAAAAATATAAGAAGATTGGAAAGTGGTTTCTCACTTTTCACAACATTATTATATTTATGTGAAACGCTAAAATTGTGTGGGTCATTGAGCGAATGGAGTGGAAGAGGCTCGATCCTCACTATATTTGCTAGCTTCATGGAGCTAAACTTCTCCAGGCTGAGGGACTGACCTCCTCAAATAGTATTTTTCCAAGGTTGATGGACTGATTGCATCACCTTCATTTCCCCACTACACCTGCTGCCTCAGTATTTGACTGAAGAAGCCTGCTGTGTAGGCGAAACGTTTCAACAATAAAGACACCTAATTGTTGCACATGTGTCTTAATCATCATCTCATTGACAGTATTCGATACATTTGTGTACAAATAAGAACACACCAATGGAGGAGCAATGATGTACGTTTTCTGTCATGCTAGGCAGATCCATGGCACTGGATCATCTTTTGCAGGCTTTATCAGAATCTGTGCAAAAGTGGAATTCACAGAAGACACAGCAAGTCTCTAAATTGATATCAACCAAGATTTCCAGTAGTCCACTAACAATAAGATATTCAATGAGGACACAATCTAGTTGCTAAGTTACGGAATGATTGAGGAAATAAAAACGAGATCAGAGTACAAGACATTCAAATCAGTCAGTTGATTGGAAGCTTAATTTGAAGGACTTGGAAGTCATAATGTTAGATCTCGCATTCAAGGACAACAACGTTATTATAGGAACTGCAAGGGAAATAATAGAGTGACTAACTAGAACTTTCAATAAAAGAGATGCTAAGCCAATATGTCACTCGTTCTCTATATACTAGAATACTGCAGTATATTAACGCCTCCCCTACTAGGCAGGCGAAATTACAGAGATAACCTTTACAGTTCATGTAAACTCAAACACAGAGAGTGAGGAAGATACATGATAATCTACTCCTGGAAAATTCTGAAGAGATTGGTCCCAAACATGCACACCGAAAGGAAACTGGCTAAGATCAGCCAGGCTCTGGTGCGGGTAGTTGGCTTGGTCGATCAGGCCAAACACCGGGCCGCAGAGGCGGTGACCCCCGGAAGCGACTACAGGTATTAGCAGAGGATCCTCTGTTACAGGTATTAGCAGAGGATCCTCTGTTACAGGTATTAGCAGAGGATCCTCTGTTACAGGTATTAGCAGAAGATCCTCTGTTACAGGTATTAGCAGAAGATCCTCTGTTACAGGTATTAGCAGAAGATCCTCTGTTACAGGTATTAGCAGAAGATCCTCTGTTACAGGTATTAGCAGAGGATCCTCTGTTACAGGTATTAGCAGAGGATCCTCTGTTACAGGTATTAGCAGAGGATCCTCTGTTACAGGTATTAGCAGAGGATCCTTTGTTACAGGTATTAGCAGAGGATCCTCTGTTACAGGTATTAGCAGAGGATCCTCTGTTACAGGTATTAGCAGAGGATCCTCTGTTACAGGTATTAGCAGAGGATCCTCTGTTACAGGTATTAGCAGAGGATCATCTGTTACAGGTATTAGCAGAGGATCCTCTGTTACCGGTATTAACAGAGGATCCTCTGTTACCGGTATTAGCAGAGGATCCTCTGTTACCGGTATTAGCAGAGGATCCTCTGTTACCGGTATTAGCAGAGGATCCTCTGTTACCGGTATTAGCAGATTATCCTCTGTAACAGGTATTAGCAAAGGATCTTAGATTCTACACTCGTCTGCGTAGACAAGAAATACTGATTTATTTACCAGATCCAACGATGATGTAGACAGGTCGGGTACCTGACCTTGTTCCTGCGAAGCAGTGACCAGAATATTTTTTCCAAAGTAACCTGGAAAGTATTCCTGCACAATTCTCTCTCAAAATCATTCACTTTAAATTCCTAACAAAAATTTCAGCGCTCAATCTACATTTCTGGCTGCATTACTGAACCCCCCCTGGTAACGAACATGCAAAACAAAACTAAAAAAAAAATATTTTTTAAATAGCTCCATAGGCATGCATCTTAAAAACATTATCGCATCAAACTTTACGTTGCTCATTTTTTTAATGTAAAGACTTTGTATTATTATTTGTATTACTATCTGATAAAACTTTACACAGAGAGAAACATTATGACGTTAAAATTTTGTTCTGCATTTATATTTTGTACTCCATAAGAAAATCCAACAGATAAAACGCTGGCAATTCAATGAGCTCACCTAAAATGCAGCGAACATCAGGCAAATCAATGCCTCTTCACCCGGTTTATTAGATACACCAACTTCTGAAAAATCCACACGGCTAGTATGGCGCCTGCCAGAAATTACATAGCAGGAAAATTATCATATTTGATTGGCCGTGTGAAGCGTGCCGACTGTAAATCGCTCTCAGGATGAAGGATGGGTGAAGAGGTTGGGGATGGTGGGAGTGGGATGATGGTGGTAGAGGTTGTGGCGGTGTTGTGGCGGTGACGATGGGGAGCGGCAGGTGATGATGTGGAGCCTGGGGATGGATGATGGGGGGGGATGATGATGGTGGTGGCAGTGTTACTGTTGTTAGTGGTTGTTGGTGTAGGTGTGTGGGCTTGTAGTTGTGGATGAGTAGAGATGTATGAAAACTTAGAAAGATAAATAAAGGACGCACTGAATATATAATAAAAACACGACAACGAAAGAAAGGAATGGTAGAAACCCACTCACGGAAAAAAACATTAAAAGTTCAGAATAAAAAGAAATAAAAGTGTTAAAATAACTGGTAGAAGTAAAAAGAAAATGAGAACTAGAAAAAAATTCGTCGACAGAAAACGCTACTGTGAACGCCAACTCAAAATGTTCAGTCAAACGTCGAATTATCATTTTTTTTTCTCCACTGAGAGAACGGGTTTCCACTTTTCATTGTGTTAATTTTTCACCAGAACGCCTGGGGGGAATTCTAGGCCAGATTATTTTATTACATTTTATCTCCCCTTCGGAATAGCTCACTCGTTTTATTGGTTATATTTATAACTTTTTTCATTCTTTCTATTTAAAGTTCGATGTTTACTATTATTAGTGTCCAGGAAGAACAGGATGAATTTTATTTTAGTGCCTCTGTTTATTTAACGGTACTGACCCAGTTATTTCTGGGTTGTGGTTCACTTCTTGGACCCTCCTCCAAACTTTTTGGTCGGTTCATTTAACAGAGAGCTGCTTGAGAACAATTAGTTGGGTAGCCAAGTTATTGCTCCACCTGTATACTTTTCAAGGATTTTCCACAGATAAGAGTATTATTTCTTAGAAGCACAAGTATTTTTTGGGGGCTAATATAATAAAATACTGACAAAATGTAATTAGGAAATTTCTTATTAATGGAGCCATGACCCTTACTTCCTCCCATTTCCTCTCTATAACTGGTTTTTAGTTACTGTGATATAACCTCCTGGGAAGATGGAATCTATTAGCATTGTCTCTGTGATTACTATTAAGTCTGGGTGTTCATCTGTATCTTTGTCTACGAACGCTATGATCTTGTTTGACCTCCTGACAGTTTAATATGCGTTTAATACTTGTGTGGGATAGCGAAATATCCACTAATGTACGTACCTAGTGCATACGGCGAGGCTAGGAAGGAGTAAATCCAGAAAGCGATAAGGCCAGGAGCTGATCCCGAACTCCAGCAATCACAAGTACACAAACACGCATGCGCGCACGCACACGCATGCACACACAGATACATACACACACTATGACTCGACCCCTGCAACCACAACTAGGTGAGTACACACACTAACACACACACACACACATGTAGTGTGAATTGCAGTAGTGATATAAAAAAGATGGTGTACGTGTGGGTGTGCGCGCGTGCGTGTACTCAGGTGAGTGCACACACACACACACACACACACACCCCACTACTACAATTCACACTACATATTTCAACTGCCTCACCCATTGCTCTTTACCCATTGTCGCACATCCGGCATTTTTTTGAGTGGGGGTTATGGTGGTTGTGGAAAGGGGAGGGTGATAATAGGAGATGGTGAAGGGGTAATGGTTGGGGAGGGACGGGGGTGGAATGAGTGCTTATAGTAGGGGAGGAAAGGTGATAATGGTTATGGAAAGGACGGAGTATTTTTTTTTATTCAGCAAAATATAATACATCTGCAGTGTGCTGCTGCCCTACTGTATACAACTTATACAGTGGTAACAAAAGTAAATTTTATTTTCCTGTTATATTCCATTACGTAGGATGGGCTTACACAAAATGTTAAAATCCGCCAGCCTGAACTGGCAGACTTCAATAGGGCAATGTGGATATTGTTAAGTATTCCAGCAAGGGTTCACCAGCTACGAGAGCTTCAAAGACTTCGTTCCAGCAGAACTGGAGTTACTACCATTTGAGAATTGGCGTCTCAGAATAGTCTAACCCATACACAGGAGAAATGGATTTTTTATGACGATACCTCCATCATCCCAGAGCGAGGGGGAAGAAATATTGAATAAAGGAAACAGGAAACAGAGAGGAGGAGGAAAGACGATTTTGGATGTGATGATATATATATCTGTAGATAGAGGAAGGGGAAGGGAGGGGTTGGTTGTTGCTGGATTAGGGGGGGAGGGAGCTATTGTTATTGGGGATAGTTGTCGGGTAAAAGAATGGCTGGGGTGGGTAGCGGCATACGAGTGGATATCTCTAATCATTCCTCCATTCTGTAGTCATTCCTCCATTCTGTAGTCATTCTTTATTTCTCACCTCATGAATGGAATATCCAGATGAATGGAGTCAATTACTTATTTAGTAGTAGCAGTAATAGTATTAGTAACAGTAGTAGTAATATTAGTAATAATATTAACAGTAATAGCAGTAGTAATATTAGTAACAGTAGTAGTAGTAGTAGTAATAGTAGTAGCAGTTGTATTAAATTTTATGATTTTATTATTAATACTATTATTATTATCATTGCCACTATTGCATAGCTAGAACATTTCACATTTATAGCGTCGTTACTTTTCACAGCGGCCGCAAATCCTCTTTTATGTGATGGCAATAAAGGATATAACAGTAAAGCCGCCGATAAGATAAGCGACACACACGCTCTTTTGCCTTTCCAAACGCCACTCCATTTCCACTGGTACGGAGGTATACCAACTAGTGTATGGGGGATACCCACTACATTTGGAGATACCTACTAGTACGTGGGAAATTTAAACAAATTATTCCATTTTTTACACTGCTGAATTTTACGTACCCTCTTATATGCCCTCTTTCCAACGATGTGAACCCAATATTCGACAAACACAAAAGTACATATTTACTACTAGGTAAATAGGAAGAGGCACGTGGTTACGAACCGGGCCGCAGGGGCGTTGATCCCCGGAATATCCTCCAGGTAGGTAGATAAACAGGAACTATAGACATCTATTTACTGATAGGTAAACAGGAGCAGTCACCTGTTTACTGCAAGTAAACAGGAACAAGCATATTTTTACTGCTAGGTGAATAGGAACATCAGACATCTATTTACTGCTAGGTGAACGGTGAGTCTTGGCAGGTCATGGAGTCGAATCCTGGAAGTGTCAGTTGAGTATCGTAAGGAGAGCCTCTGTTTTTTTCTGTGTTTTTTTTTTTTTTACCTCCAGACTTGTCTCTGTCTATTGATCTGCCTTTCTCTGTATCTTTAGCAATCTCTCTCTTTCCGGTTTTTATGCCCTCTCTCTCTCTCTCTCTCTCTCTCTCTCTCTCTCTCTCTCACACACACACACACATACAAACAAAAGTACATCCCTCAAACTTCCTATAGTATCCCTCTTAAATTTCAAGACACAGGAAATTAACCATTGCTTCAGCTCTCATCATCGCTTGAGTCCAGATCCATTAACTGTGGAAGGTATGTTGACATGAATTAAATTGTTTGATGTATCTGTTTTTGTTGTTCGTAAGATATATAAGTGTGTGGGGGGGGGAAGGGGGGTCGTTCGAATGTTGGTGATGTTTATGAGCCGTTCGTAAATTTGTTTCAGGTGTCAAGGTGCCGTCTGGAAGTCGACTCAGACTTGAATCTCGTCTGGAAGTCGACTCAGACTTGAATCTCGTCTGGAAGTCGACTCAGACTTGAATCTCGTCTGGAAGTCGACTCAGACTTGAATCTCGTCTGGAAGTCGACTCAGACTTGAATCTCGTCTGGAAGTCGACTCAGACTTGAATCTCGTCTGGAAGTCGACTCAGACTTGAATCTCGTCTGGAAGTCGACTCAGACTTGAATCTCGTCTGGAAGTCGACTCAGACTTGAATCTCGTCTGGAAGTCGACTCAGACTTGAATTCGTCTGAAGTCGACTCAGACTTGAATCTCGTCTGGAAGTCGACTCAGACTTGAATCTCGTCTGGAAGTCGACTCAGACTTGAATCTCGTCTGAAGTCGACTCAGACTTGAATCTGTCTGGAAGTCGACTCAGACTTGAATCTCGTCTGGAAGTCGACTCAGACTTGAATCTCGGTCTGGAAGTCGACTCAGACTTGAATCTCGTCTGGAAGTCGACTCAGACTTGAATCTCGTCTGGAAGTCGACTCAGACTTGAATCTCGTCTGGAAGTCGACTCAGACTTGAATCTCGTCTGGAAGTCGACTCAGACTTGAATCTCGTCTGTAAGACGACTCAGACTGTGTCGCTTGTAAGCTGATTCTGGTGATATTATACTGGGACAAACCCCAGCTCGAACATGGAAAAATATACATTAGTGTAACAAATGTAGTAATCAGGAGGAGGATTTGAATCAGAATAAGAAAAAGAAACTAGGAAAAAGAAAAGAAGATGAGGATGATGAAGAATAGCGGCAATATCAACTGTTGCTTATGTGAAGCCAGGAGACGAGGACACGAACTATTATACAACACAAGTGTAATAAGCATCCAATAATGTATCGGGAGTTTCCACCAACTGTTACATGTGAAGAAGTACAAGCATCGAGGATTATTGAAGGTCTTTACCCCTTTGGGATAGACATCCTACAGGTAAGGGTGACGCCCACTATGACCATGTTCAGTGTTTGCCAAGCATGCACTGTTGATGTGGCATTATCCCCCCCAAGGTGCCAGAGGTCAGCTGACCTTCAGGGAAAGGAACATTATGTCAGAGAAGCGAGTGTGTTAATGGAGCTCTTATCACGGTCTAACCTGAAGGTGCGTTTTTGTCTGATGATATCTAATGACTTAGAATATACGTGCATTTTGTTGTAACCATTACAGTCTTTCATTATAATTATTATTATTTAGAGAAAGTGGCTATTGATTCAAGGAACTGGAGCTTACTTTTCCCTTCTTTGGCTGAAATCTGATCGCCTCCCATTCCCCAGGAAATTTACGACCCCTACGGATTTAGCGTTTCTGAATGATGATGATAATGATAATTGCATCGAGAAAAGTCGCTTCGTCATAACAATCTTAGTAACGCGTCTCCACGTTATCAAAGACATCATTTTCCTTTTCCAGAACTTGAAGTTTTTACCAAGTTCCTTGTTTGCAGCCATGGCTGAAAGCGTCTCTGTCTTCCCTTCTCTCCATTTATCCTTCCCTGTCTGTCTGTATTTGTAACAGAATTCGCTTCGTTCCCTGTTTACTTGTCCGACTGTTTGTCACTGTGTCCCTCTTTGTCTCCGAGTCTGTCCGCCCGTCCGTCTGTCAGCTTTGCATCTGACGTCGGTATCTGTCAGTGTCTATCACTCTCAACCCAGCTGTCTATCAAACCCAAAATCTTTGATACAGTGAATATGTACTTCCGTTATGCGGATTTCTCCGCCACGCTCGACTCTCCACATTTCCACCTCCTTAACATCCACATCGCACTACTTACAATCCACTCAGCAATTGCTATGTCAATTATCTATATACAAATAAACATTAAAACTTAATTTGGAACACAATCGTAAAGGATTAGTATCCGCAACAAGTACATCACAAAGGGGTCGAGCAAGGATAAGCTCTCATCAGTGGGGTCCCGCAAGGATAAGTTCTTGCCAGTGGAGTCCCGCAAGGATAAGTTCTTGCCAGTGGAGTCCCGCAAGGATAAGTTCTTGCCAGTGGAGTCCCGCAAGGATAAGTTCTTGCCAGTGGAGTCCCGCAAGGATAAGTTCTTGCCAGTGGAGTCCCGCAAGGATAAGTTCTTGCCAGTGGAGTCCCGCAAGGATAAGTTCTTGCAAGGGTCTTGTGTTTTCAAAAGTAGGTCTTGTATTCAAAAAGAAAAGAGTTTTGAATTTCAAAAAGAAGAAATCTTGCATTTCAGTAAAGGAGTCTTGCATTAAAAAAAAAAAGTTTGCTTTTAATAAAAAATTAAGAGCGTCTTTCAAAAAGAGAACCTTGAATTACAATAAAAAGAAGAGATCTTGTATTTCAAGGGAAGCAAGTGTTTGAATTTACTATATCTCTCAAGATTTAACTCAATTTGCATTCTCGTTTGCCAAGAACTTGTGATCACTAGCCCGAAGCACAGAATTAGACTAGTGTATATGACCGAGTGATGTACATCTTTTTTATGTATATACCTCAGTGAATATGCAGAGGTGTGTATGTGTGTGTACTCGCCTATTTGTGGTTGCAGGGCTCGAGTCATAGCTCCTGGCCCCGCCTCTTCATTGATTGCTACTAGGCCGTCTCTCCCGGCTCCATGAGCTTTATCAAACCTCGTCTTAAAACTACGTCAATTTCTAGGCTATTCCACTTCCTGACAACTCTATGACTGAAGAAATACTTCCTAACATCCCTTTGACTCATAGGAGTCTTCAACTTCCAATTGTGACCCCTTGTTTCTGTGTCCCATCTCTGGAACATCCTCTGTTTGTCCACCTTGTCAATTCCTCGCAGTATTTTATGTCGTTATCATGTCTCCCCTAACCCTCCCTGTCTTCCAGTGTCGTCAGGCCGATTTCCCTTAACCTTTCTTCGTGTTTGACCAGGTGTGGATTCCAAACTGGTGCTGCATACTCCAATATGGGCCTGACGTATATGGTGTAGAGTCTTGAAGGATTCCTTACTGAGGTATCGGAACGCTATTCTTAGGTTTGTATTAATATTGGTAGAATTACCGACAATATGTTAAGTATAAGGACACAAATGCAACTAATGTGATATTTTATTGTGGCAACGTTTCGCTCTCCAGGAGTTTTTTCAAGCTCCTGGAGAGCGAAACGTTGCCACAATAAAATGTCACATTAGTTGCATTTGTGTCCTTTTACTTAACATTCTTAGGTTTGTCAGACGCCCGTATGCTGCAGCAGTTATCTGAGTGTGTGTGTGTGTGTGTGTACACCGAAAGGTGTAATCTATAGTGAAATATTCACCTAAAGATGCATTTCTGTGAATATGTACTGAACACAAAGAGGTCATATCTCCAGGTATATACACCCAAAGGTTTATATCTCTATTTATATACGAGAAACAAGTCTGTATCTCAATGAAGAGTATATACACCGAGAGATGTATGATATTAATAATAGAAATACTAAGTATATTTTTATTATTAATTCCGCTGGAAACTTTTCGCTAAAGAACATTTTATACGAGTAACTTAAATTTCCTAAATTATATACCCGAATTATTTAATAATTAAACTAATAGTTAGTCTCATTAGGAATGCACAGCTGAAAGAAATGTGGTGATTACAATTATATTATGATTATTATTATAATTATTATTATGGGGAAACACTGAATTAGTAAGAAATGTGGAATGAGAGATAATCAGGTTTGATTTGAGGAAGAGGAGGATAGGCCCAATTCCTTGACTCAAGAACCCCCTCACTGGCATCAAGGCACCTCCTACTAAGCATATCATATATTGATCACAGGATGTGCCATTGTCTTCTCCTTGGATCAAAACTGATTAGTTATATGACCCTATGAGCTTAGCGCTTCCCCATGACAATAACAACACCCCAACAGCTTATTAATTTGATCTAATTAAAAAATCTTTCTAAAACAATAATCGAATTGTAGATATTTTTAATAATAATCATAAGACTTAAAACTCATATTGCCTAATAATCCCTAATTTTTCTCTATATTACTTGATATTACTTTACTTTAAAAATAAAGTTATCTAAGTTCGGTGCCTCGCTTAATTTCGAGGAGGAAAGTGAAGAAGATATACAAACGACGCTCATTGAAATACAGTGAAACTCAAGTTTTTAAACAAAAGTTTAGCGAGGTGTGTGTGTGTGTGTGTGTGTCTCCAACTTTTATTCATATTTGTATACGGATCAGTTATATAAAAGTGCGATGGTTGGCACCATCTGCAGGTGTGATGGTTGGCACCATCTGCAGGTGTGATGGTTGGCACCATCTGCAGGTGTGATGGTTGGCACCATCTGCAGGTGTGATGGTTGGCACCATCTGCAGGTGTGATGGTTGGCACCATCTGCAGGTGTGATGGTTGGCACCATCTGCAGGTGTGATGGTTGGCACCATCTGCAGGTGTGATGGTTGGCACCATCTGCAGGTGTGATGGTTGGCACCATCTGCAGGTGTGATGGTTGGCACCATCTGCAGGTGTGATGGTTGGCACCATCTGCAGGTGTGATGGTTGGCACCATGTCTTGATGTGATGCTTGGTACTACCAGCTGGGGTGATGCTTGGTACTACCAGCTGGGGTGATGCTTGGTACTACCAGCTGGGGTGATGCTTGGTACTACCAGCTGGGGTGATGCTTGGTACTACCAGCTGGGGTGATGCTTGGTACTACCAGCTGGGGTGATGCTTGGTACTACCAGCTGGGGTGATGCTTGGTACTACCAGCTGGGGTGATGCTTGGTACTACCAGCTGGGGTGATGCTTGGTACTACCAGCTGGGGTGATGCTTGGTACTACCAGCTGGGGTGATGCTTGGTACTACCAGCTGGGGTGATGCTTGGTACTACCAGCTGGGGTGATGCTTGGTACTACCAGCTGGGGTGATGCTTGGTACTACCAGCTGGGGTGATGTTCAGCATTACTCATTGCTATGAGACTTTAGTCCCTGTCATTTCAACAGAACGTCAAACAAAGCAGTTATCACCCCTATGATGCACAGTCGTCACAGATGCACAGTCGTCACAGATGCACAGTCGTCACAGATTTCACTTTGGCTTTACTCTTCCCTTTTTATACAATGTTTCGCTCAGCATTGGGTGAAACACTAGACATGCAAAGGACTCCACTGAATTTGTGTTTTATTTTTTAACCAACTGTCAGCCTCTTGACATTACCTGGAGTATACCTGGAGGGTGTTCCTGGGGTCAACGCCCCGGCAGCCCGGTCCATGACCAGGCCTCGCAGTGGATCAGGGCCTGATCAGCCAGACTGTTACTGCCGGCAGCACACCATTATAAGAGTAATGAGAAGCGATAGGCGAGGGAAAAATGGAAGGGAGGAGGGGAGGGAGAGGGAAGATGAGAAGGTAGAGGGGAGAACAGATATGAAATGAGATAGAGAGGGGGAGAAGGGAAGGAACGTGGTGGCTGTGTACTTGTTGACAGGGAACCCAAGTTTGAGTAATTACCTGGAGCGGCCACTACAATGTACAACAGTTGACGCAGGGAAAGTTGGAAGGAGGGAAAGGGAGAATGGAAAGGACGAGGAAGTATAGGGGAAATAAGGGATAGGGTGAGAGAAAGAGCGAGAAGGGAACAGAAGGGATGGAAGTGGAAGACTAAATGGAGAAAGATGAGAAGAGTGAATACAGATAGGGAGGAAGAGAGAGGGAGCAGGAAGGGAGGGAAGAGAAGGGAAGAAGAACTACCTAACAGGAACAGGGACAAAAGCAAGGAAGGACAAGGGAAAACGAGAGAGGAGAACGAGAGCTAAGAATGTTGACGGAAGCAAAGGAAAAGACAATAAAAGTAAAAGAAAAGAAAAGCTTTTGTACGAATGTGGTGAATGGAAGAGAGTGAAGCATATATGAAAGGAATAAGAAATAGAAGTAGGATGTAAGTCGATTTTCACACAGCATAAAAGAAAAAATCAATGCAGAGGAAACACCAAACACGTAAACCTTAGCTAACAAAACGAAGAAAGGTCTAGGTAAAAAAAAAAACACAAAACAATATAAGCACGAAAGGAAGAACAATAAAAATAAGAGTTAAGTGAATAAGAGACACAAAAGCCTTAAGGAATGTTTGATGCAAAAAAAAAAAAATAGAAAAATAAGGAAACTATGAAGGGAAGAGCAAAACAAAATTCGGAATCAAACAGGAAAAATAATAAGGGAAGAACAAAATATACTTGGCCTTTATTATACGTATACAGAAAAAAACACCTACATAAAGGTTTTAAAAACACTAAGCGACAAAAGACAGTGTGTTTGCTGTAAACTCCGTTTCAGGGGATTAAAGTATACTTGTCTGGTGGTAAACAAGTGACATGCAGACTTAATGACCCTCAGCAGTCGACAGGCTTTAAACCCCATTAACCAGCATTAAGGGGAAAGTTTTAGTCTCTACAAAAAAAATATTGTACTTCATCTTAAATCCACTGGTTTAAAATATTATTTAACGCTATCTAGTATATAATTTTATTTACACTTACTAAGCAGTTCACGTACTAATACTCAATAATTTTCTAACTAGAATAATTCATACATAGGTAAAACATATGCTTATTCTTATGTATATTGGTGCATTGTAGTCGATAAATTTTGTGTGTAACAAATTCACCAAGATGACTCACCTGCCATGGGTTCGAACCCCTACCCGTTCTGTGATTTAATGAAGTAGAATTTGAAGTCCTTTGCAAGAGGGTGGATAATATTAAGTATAGCATGAAGATCATTAACAAATAATAAAGAAACAGTAGAAGACAGAACATAACCTTGCGGAACACCACGTATGATGGTAATGGAAGCAGCAGGAGATGAATCAGAGAGAAGCTCAAATCAGGCATAAAAATGGACAGTCGTACAATCGCATTTTGTAAATAACTTGCGATTTACCTGCCTGTATCTCCAGATATATCATAAATAATAAATAACGAAGAAGGACAAGGGAAAGGGGGGGGGGGATAAGATAATCTGCAGAAATTAACTTGGAGAAGTTTCGCCGTAGAAACATACAACTTCGCCTTCATGGCGTGTAGAACAGATTTCTCCACGAAGGAGGATTAACCATAATGTTATAGGAAGCTTAACCAAAATTAGCAAGGTGAGAGATACCCCGGAAGAACGCGTTCTTCAAAACCAAAACTGATTATAATTATCAAGCCTAAATATTGCTTGAGAAACTTTTCATTAAAAATGTACAAAAAAATAAGATTATGGATTCCAGAGCAATAAAGTGACAGTTTTAAACTTTAGATGATCATCTTTCTTAAGAGAGCTTGTAGAAGTAGAGAAATGTTACTGAGGTCATACAAGGACGAACCTGGTGAGCAAATGTAAGTGAAACACGCGTTATTGATATTTATTGACCCTAAACATTTGTCAATCAACCTAATTATGTTCAAGAAGTGACACAAACGAGTGATTAGATTTTATACAGAAAGGTCAGAAATAATAATAATAATAATAATAATAAAAATAATAATAATGAAAATATTAAAAATAATAATAATAATAATAAATAAATAAATATCACAATGAAGATCAAGAACCGTAGAGTTCATTCCACATTGGGGAGTAAAAGACACTCGGGTTTTATCCAAAGGAAGTGGAGGTTAGAAAATTCCTTAGGCAAGATTCGTCAGGAAACAGGACAAGTGTTTTCTGACGCAGGTCTTTGTCATTTGATGACCCGCCACTGGAGATTTTGATCCAACCGAGGCCTTCCGCTGGCCTACCGGGCTGGAAATGAGTGTCAGAAAACACCTAGTTCATAGAAATTTGACTGTCAGAAAGTATCAGTTGTAAGAAACTGTAAGAAAGACGCCAGAGGAAGACACTTTGTTTATTGAGGGAACTTGCACTTAGAGGTGTGGACAGACTTCTGTATAATTTCTAGTAGCAAATAAAGATATAAACATTATTCATGTATACAGCGTTTAACACGAGTGTTTTCAACACAGCGTGGCGAGGAGAGGGATTGTGAAAAAAGAGAGAATCAGGGAAATCATAAACAAGATATTCTTATGAGAGCGATACAAGTATATATGAAGAGATTGTCAAAACAAAGGAATCAAGAGTTAGGAGAGGCAGCGACAAAGAAAGCAGGCCGACGAGAAGTTGATGAAGGGAAGGTGCAAAGAAAAGAGAAAAAATAAACGGAAGAACAAAAAGAAACAGATAATTGCTTTGGAAGGTAAGGAACTTTGAAAAATAATCACGTGTTAGGAAGGAGAATGGATTAAGGTATATCCCCCTTTAGCTGGTTAAGCAATTTTAAACATTTAAAAGCTGTGAAAAAAATCAAGAAAATATCTTTACTAATACATATTGACTTTGTCTTGTGTCCTCAGGTGTGTAGGATAGGCATATTGGGATAATTGTACTGATAAAAGTATATTGGGACAGAATTACTCGAATAATCATACGAAACTCGAAGATTTATCCAACTAATGAATACAATCACGTTCAAATAGGTTAAATATGTGGTAGTTATAGATAAATGGTTTAGAGAACCGATACGTTCATAAATTACACTTGTGCAACACTTAGGTATCTTTACTGTGGAAAAGTTTTGCTACACAGTGGCTTCATCAGTCCAATACAAAGAAGAATGGTAATCAGTCCATCAATCTTATCAAGACTGAGGGACTGATTACATCGACTCCAGGCTGAAGGACTGATTACCTCAAACGCCTTCAGATCTTCAACCATTTTTCTCTGTATTGGACTGATTAAGTCACAGTGTGGAGAAAAGTTTACACAATAAAGGTACCCCAAGTGTTGCACCAATGAATAATTTATCAAACATTCCTCTCAACCAGAAGATTGACTCAAAATGAAGCTGACCATAAAATCTACTCCTAATTTCCGTCTCCTATTTTCGAAAAATTAAATGCGAGAAATGAGGTTAAAACCTGAAAATAAGTATTCATAATAATGGAGAGATAATGAAAGATTATTTATTACATATAGAAAAGATAATAATTTACTATGAGACGGGAATATTTCGTTCGTACAAGTTTGTAGATGCTCCTTTGCACCAGTACAACACTAAGCAAGAACTGCATTTACCTCTAATATAGGAATTAAAGCAAGCTCTCATTCCATATACTGAGAGATACACCCCCAGTGTGCATACACTGCTGCACAGTGTAACATGGAAATATTCCACACAGTATATATACAATTTTGCAATAAGCTATTTCCAGGAGAGCATTTTCTTCGTCTCTCTCGAGCTGGTGGATCTGATCTCTGACAAGCACGGGTTTAGCGTCAATTGGAATCCCGTCTGGGTCATACATTCACCATGAAAGGCCTCTTAATTGCTTCAAGACTTTCCCCAACGTTGGTTCAATGTCTGCCACGACATGTCTGGTATAGGGCAAGGGTAGTGGAAATAACACCTCCCCACCCTTCGTGTGAATCGTCTGGATATCTCTCCAGGGTTGAATTAACATTGATTTTGAATTTATCACCTCCCACTAGTCAACCCGTTTTTAAAATCAACCTGTCTTCACATCGTTCGTGAAGAACATATTGTTTTTAGCTGTCCAAACATTTTCTGGTGCCACATCGATGCCAGACACTACACACACACCTCAGTGTGCCTCCAGTAAGACAGGGGATGCTTATCCAATTTCATGTCATCAAGTGAAAAGTCTCTTCTCACCCGTGACTTGTGTTTCCTGACGAATAAACCACTACCAATAACATATATTTCATAACTTTTAAGTTTGCACACAGAATAAAAAAAATAAGTCAAAAGGCACAAAAAGAAAGCGGCAACGCTTACAATCCCAGAGGGTAATAAGAAACTAGTGCATTACCACTGCCTCCTTTGTTGGAATAAGTTCCAACGACACTAAGTTTTGAGTGCAGAACTTCACAAGTTGTGAGATGGATGCAACTTTAATATAATTACTTTCCTTTAAGAACTCGTTTGTTTGTGTTTGTGTGTGTGTGTGTGTGTGTGTGTGTGTGTGTGTGTGTGTTGTTTCAATTACTGGAAATGTAAAAAAATGTGATGAAACAATATCTGAAAGCGAGACACCACGAGTATAACCGTGTTCCTGTAGCTACAAATAGTTAATTATAAAAAAAAAAATAAGAAAGTATTTTCAGTGGAGACAGAAAGGATTCCGGAAAGCCGGAATGGTGGGGTACACCAACAAGTGCCGGACACAATACACAACCGAGAAGGAGGTGAAGAGGCTGTTAAGTGAATTAGATACCTCAAAGGCGGTGGGACCGGACGTCTCTCTGAGTTCTGAGAGAGGGAGAAGAGGCAGTGTGTGTGCCACTACCAACAATCTTCAACACATCTATCAACACAGGGCAACTACCTGAGGTGTGGAAGACGGCAAATATAGTCCCAATTTTTAGGAAAGGAGACAGACAGCAGCATTAAACTACAGACCAGTGTCACTGACATGTATAGTATGCAAGGTCATGGAGAGGATTATCAGGAGAAGAGTGGTGGAGCACCTAGAAAGGAATACGCTTATACACGACAACCAGCACGGTTTCAGGGAAGGGAAATCCTGAGTCACAAACCTACTGGAGTTTTACGACAAGCTGACGGAAGTAAGACGAGAAAGAGGGGTGGGTAAACTGCATTTTCTTGGACTGCAAGAAGGTTTTCGACACTTCCACACAAGAGATTAGTGCAAAAGCTGGAGGATCAGGAAAGGCACTGCAATGGATCAAAGAATACTTGACAGGAAGACAACAAGCGGGGTTCCACAGGGGTCAGTCCTAGGACCGGTGTTGTTTCTGGTATATGTGAACGACATGACGGAAAGGATAAATTCAGAAGTGTCCCTGTTTGCAGACGATGTGAAGCTAATAAGGAGAATTCAATCGGATGAGGATCAGGCAGGACAATAAAGAGACCTAGATAGACTGCAAGCCTGGTCCAGCAACAGTCTCTTGGAGTTTAACCACACCAAGTGCAAAGTCATGAAGACTGGGAAGGGCAAAGAAGACCACAGACAGAGTACAGGCTAGAGGGCCAAAAACTAAAAACCTCACTCAAGGAAAAGGATCTTTGGGTGAGTATAATATCGAGCACATCTCCTGAAGCGCACATCAACCAAGTAACTGCTGCAGCATATGAGCGCCTGGCAAACTTAAGGCTAGCGTTTCGACACCTCGATAAGGAATCGTTCGAGAGACTGTACACCGTGTACGTCAAGCCCATATTGGAGTATGCATCACCAGCTTGGAACCCCTGGTCAAGCACGTCAAGAAATTAGAGAAAGTCCAAAGGTTTGCAACATGATTATTCTCGGAGCTAAGGGATATGTCCTACGAGAAGAGGTTAAGGCAAATTGACCTGACGACACTGGAGGGCAGGAGGGATAGGGAGGACATGATAATGACATATAAAATACTAAGAGGAATTGACAAGGTGGACAGAGATAGGATGTTCCAGAGATGGGACACAGCAACAAGGGGTCATAATATAAGCTGAAGATTCAGATGATTCACAGGGATGTTAGGAAGTATTTCTTCAGTCATAGATTTGTCAGGAAGTGGAATAGTCTGGAAAGTGATGTAGTGGAGGCAGGACCTATACACAGCTTTAAGACGAGGTATGATAAAGCTCATACAGCATGGAGAGAGTGGACCCAGCAGCGACCAGTGAAGAGGCGGGGCCAGGAGCTACGACTCGACCCCTGCAACCACAATTAGGCGAGTACACACACACAGAGCTTATGAAGGAAAGAAAGCTAACAGGGAGAATTGTTCAGAGCTCTTTTCTAGCTTTTAGAACAAGTTCTGGTATTGTTCAGCCTAAGTCAGCGACTCAACTCACAGGCTGAAGAAAATTGCCTTTAAATATATAGTGGAAATGTGTGAGAATGAGGGGAAAATGTGTGAAGGAAAAGGTGGGGGAAATTACTGGGAAAATGTGGGTGAATGAGGGAAAACTGATGAACAGTGTGGAATCTCAATATTAACAAAAGTGTGTTGACTCAATCAGAATAAAATTTAAGGTCTCAATCATATTAAATGGTCTCGATCGTTATAAATGAAGTGGTCTCATTTATGAAATAGGATTCAATTATAAAATAGGTCTTAATCTTTATAAAATAGCTTTTAATTATAAAATAAATTTTATAAAATAGATCTCAGTTATAAAATAGGTCTCAGTTATAAAATAGGTCGCAAGCTTTATAAAATTAGAGGTCTTAATCATTATGAAATGGAATGGACTCGATCAGAATAAAATGCTGGATTTTTATTCTGTCAATATGAATTAACAAATTAGAAGGTTATCTGAATTCGTGTGATGGAGAAATTCCACCGACCTTTTTTTTCCACAGTATTGAGGTAATACAGGGGGAAATAATGAACTCGACATAGAAATTCATTTGACGTAATCATCAATACAGTTATGGAGGCCTTTGTGTGTGTGTGTGTGTGTGTGTGTGTGTGTGTGTGTGTGTGTACATTGGATTACCTCCATACACGGGAAACCACATTGGTAATGAGGTTGAATTATGTTCTTATGTCTTCTCAGTCAGATAAAACAGAGAACTCTTTATATTAAAGAAAACTCTTATGCTGAAATATTCTTGGTGCGAGAAAGTAGAGAAGTAATTAAAAGTTTTAAATGCCTGAGTAAACACTTGGCGGGGAATAGTGGTGAGAAAAATATAGTAGGAAAGCGAAAGGCGAGAAATGTGAAGGAGATGGCTGACTTCCTCTTATCCGTGTGTGTGTGTGTACTCACCTAGTTGTGGTTGCAGGGGTCGAGTCACAGCTCTTGGCCTCTCCTCTTCACTGGTCGCTACATGCTCCATGAGCTTTATCATACCTCTTCTTAAAGCTATGTATGGATCCTGCCTCCACTACATCACTTCCCAGACTATTCCACTTCCTGTGTATGTGTACTCACCTATTTGTGGTTGCAGGGGTCGATTCATAGCTCCTGGCCCCGCCTCTTCACTGATTGCTACTAGGTCCTCTCCCTGCTCCATGAGCTTTATCAAACCTCGTCTTAAAACTATGTATGGTTCCTGCCTCCACTACGTCACTTTCTAGACTATTCCACTTCCTGGCAACTCTATGACTGAAGAAATACTTCCTAACATCTCTTTGACTCATCTGAGTCTTCAACTTCCAATTGTGACCCCTTGTTTCTGTGTCCCCTCTCTGGAACATCTTGTCTCTGTCCCCCTTATCTATTCCTCTAAGTATTTTATATGTGTTATCATGTCTCCCCTAACAATCCTGTCCTCTAGTGTCGTCAGGCCGATTTCCCTTAACCTTTCTTCGTGTGTGTGTGTGTGTGTGTGTGTGTGTGTGTGTGTGTGTGACTGTATAGTTCTTTAGGATTAAAGGTGAGAGTTTCTTCTAACATGTTTAGCAAAATAAGTGGTTTTTTTTTCTTTTTGTAAGAGATGGAAAGAAAGAGAATGGTGCAGATCCAGACTTCATATCGTGGAAAACTTCCGTCTATGAAGTATCTTCTTCTTAAATGTCTCTATGGGAAAACTACGTTGAACTCTGCAGGAAACGTAATATGAAGGTAACACGAGTTTATAAGTGTCTTGTTGCGCTCGCATATACACATACACACACAAACAGACGCAGAATATTAGCGTATAAAATTGTCTTTTCAAACTAGAGAGAGAAAGTTAGGAATTCAGTAATGGGTTATGTCCTTCACGCGTGTTGCAGAAGCAAATGAGACGAGTGTAAAACTGCACAACATACTGAAGTCCTCCTGGAGTAGACGACACAAGTCTTGTACAACACAAGATGGTGAAGTCGTTTTGAATAGTTCATTTTGTTTAAATGTGTGTACGTGTATTCACCTATTTATATTCGCCTATTTAAGGTTACAAGGGTTGAGACTAATCTGCTCGCTCTGCCTCTTAACTCTCCGCTACCTGTGTCATCCTTGTTATCCTCTTTGTCCCTACCATACCTACTCACACAGCTACTAAGGGAGTCTGCCTCTACTGCGTCCTGACCACCTGGAGGACTGGAAAATATTTCCCAACATCCCATCCTATCGATAAGCCTATCCCTGTCTGCCTCATCAAATGTTCTGAGTATTTGGTATATAGTTATCACGCCTTTACTTCTGCTATCCTTTAATATCGTAAAACTGAGTTCCTTTATATTAGTCTCTCCTCATAGTTCAGACCCTTCAGCTCAATGAAAATTTTTGCTCTTTATCTAGTTTCTTGGAATACTTTATCAGTTAAGGGTTCTAAACTAGTGTTGCATACACTAAGATGGCCCTGACATATGTCACATGTACGATGGTGTATGTGTGTGTGTGTGTGTGTGTGTGTGTGCGCGCGCGCTCCACGTACTTTCATTTAGTGTATCATACACAATCCTTGTCTCTGTATATCTACAAGTTTATCTCACAGTCTCATTCCTCACCCCGTCATCCAGTCTCTCTCAACCCATTCATCCTCAGGTTCATTTAGTCATCTATATCATATTTTCCTTCTCTTACCATCTTCTTGGTCGCTCTTCTCTTCTTCTCAGACCTGAAGGTTCCATTGAAGTGGCAAACCACACCACCACAATCACCCCTACTGTCAGCATCACCAGCCACATTCACCACCACTACTGAGCATCACCATCAACACAGCCACAATCACCACCACTACTGTCATTATCGCTGTTTAAAACAACCGCTATCACCACAACTATGTACCTGGTATACGTATGACTGATTTCAATGGTGCTTCTGCGTTCGCAGTCTGGCCTGAAGCCGGACTTCCTCACTGACTGAATGATAAATTAGACTATTGCTGCTAGCGGCCCGCTGGCCTACATTGCCATCATACCCTGGATGATGATGATGATGATCACCTCTTCTGTCGACTCCCCAACCAAATCGCCCCGCCATCACCACAATCACCACAGCTGTCAGCATCAGTGCCGTCAAAACTGACAACAATCACCATTGCCTTTCGCACCACTATGATCAACACCATCACCACTACAAATAACATCACAACCATCAGCACTACCAATTCCACATTTAACACAACTGTGACCATCACCATTTTCAGCAACACAACCACCACTGCACTCTCAAAACCACTGCCACCATCAACTTCAGAACAAAATTCAGGAATGTACCCATCCCCAAGAACGCAGCCATAAACATCAGAAACATATTAATATAAATTTCATCGTCGAAGCCCGAACTTCTAACATGATTTTCCTCTCAGACCGTCGTCGCAAAAGACAACAAATGCTCTAAAAGACGGATGGTTCCTCTCGTTTCTCCAGACACAGCCTGGATTCGGAGGTGGAAAATCTTGGTTCACGAATATAATAGAAACCTATGAGACAAAAATAGGCCAGACATGAAATGGACGAGTGGACTATGTATGCCTCGACCATAAGGCCAATGATATGGTACCACACACATGCATACAACTAACGAAGAAAAAACTCGATATTAAAGCTAAAAGTAGCCAGGAATTTTCTTTAAAAGGTAATGGAATAGATATTTAATAGAAGCCATAAAGTGACAGATGGAGAATCCGAAGTGGCGAATATAAATGGGGCTCCACAAATTTCCATTCTGAAATTCATAGTGTTCCTGGTGACGACTTCCCAGGAGGACTAGATTTGTACTAGTTATTGCTTTCATACGAAACAAAGATAATTTGAAGAATTCCCATCAGAGAAGCTAACAAAACATTACAAGACGACCTCAACAGGCAACGTGAATGGTCAGTAAAATGGCTACTGGCATTCAATCCCTGCATATACAGTGTAATATAAATTTGTCAAAGAGCCTGACCTAACAAAAACAATCCACGGAATCAAAAGGAGAAAGATACAAGAGTTGACATCACATCCAACCTAGTATTAGATATATATAAAACCCGAGTAACGAGAAGCTTCCAAGAAGGTTGACAGTAGAGAAATTAAGATAAGAAAGTATTCAGTTAAATACACGAAGAATATGTAAGACCATTCCGAATGGAGGCCACACTTTATCTAACAGTAAAGAAAATCGAAAACCTCCAAATGTTTGCCATGAGGTCAGTATCTGAGAAGAGAATATAACTAGAAAAGACTGAGCTGGCGCTCACGATTCTAGATGAACTGAGGAGAGGAGACAGGATCATAACATACAAAATAATCATGAAAAGAACCCGAACAAAGAGGCTTTTGAAGACAAAAACCTAATAATTTTAAAAAAGGATTTGATGGAGCAATATCACGTCAGCCAATTTATAAGATGACTAAAATCTGAAACTTTATGCCCTAAAACCTCAAGAAATTATATATAAAACACACACACACACACACACACACACACAGTACAACTCACTGAGTACATGCACGTAACAACACACATTATAACTCAACATTCCAAAAATATATAATAAAATCGGCTTGGAAAAAAAACATACCATGGTTTAAAAAAACGGGTTTCAATTATAAACTAGTTATGGTTTTACATTTTTCCCTGCTGAGTAAAGCGCTCTCATTAATCATAGATCGTAGTTTAGCCAGGAAAAATGTATATTTCATGTTAAAATATACTTCACTTCTGTAAATTATTGCTTTGAAGTTCAGAAAAAGATTTTTTTTATTCAAATTGTGTCTTCGTTTGCATATTGACACCGAGGGAAAATTAAAATAAAAAACATCAGAATAGAATTGTAATTTAAGGGTTGGGAGTGAATGAACTGAAGAGAGAGAGAGAGAGAGAGAGAGAGAGAGAGAGAGAGAGAGAGAGAGAGAGAGAGAGAGAGAGAGAGAGAGAGAGAGAGAGAGAGAGAGAGAGAGCAGAGAGAGAGAGAGCAGAGAGGATTGCAAACAGATAAATCAGAACATCAATAAAAATGGATGATAAGAACTAGGATCTTTTAGACCACTTGTAAAGGGATGTGAGGCATCCCTGGTCAACATAGATGTATATAACTGTAAGAGGTTGAGAACACCAGCAGTGTGAGGTTTCCGTCTTGCTTATAAGTGGTAAATTATGGGAACAAAGGCTAGTTATGTTTCCCTGTCTTATTGCATCACACAGGAATGGCTACATACATCTTGGTATTTATCTGCCAACCTGAACTGAGAGACTTCGGCCAGGCTACTAAGGTAATGTCAAGTGTTCCACTATGAGTATAATAGTAGCTGCAACGGTTTCTTTCTCACTTAACCATGTCCTTTATCTTAACCCGTTCTATTTCTGTTTCCCTCTCTTTTTCCCCTTCTTCCTCTCCATCCTTCTCTCCCTCCCTCTCTTGCTTCCTCCCTGCCTCTCCTTCACGCCATCAGTCTATCCTCATCTTCCGGACTTTACACAAAATACGACAGAGACAGTGACTGATTTCTTTGCTTTCATCGATAAATTCTTAAGGAAAGCCCAATACTTACCCTTTTAAAGAATAAAAAGCTCACCAAAAACCAGCACTTAGCTAAGAATAGGAGAAAATGTACGATGACATATCGGTGCCATTTAGACGACTGACTTACTTTTATCAATGACGTCAATTCCCCTCATTACGTCAACTCACCCTCGTGACGTCAACTATGGTGATCATAAGCAAACATAAAAATCTGCTTCAGTGTCCTTCAGTAAATTGTTTTTCAATGCTCGTCTCTTAATGTTTTTCCGATACAGATTTTTTTCTCTCGTACCGAAGAGCAACAAGGTCGAGATTTTGAACTATTTATCAGCCTCCTTTCATCCAAAAGTAGAGCTACCTTTACCTTCCTTGCATCAGATCTCAGCCTTCCATCACCAAGGCGCTCTATCACCCTCACCGTTTGTCGCTTATTCATGTATATAAATAATAATAATAATAGTGAAGTACTAGTAGTAGCAGCAACAGCAATAATTGTAGTAGTATAGCAGTAGTAATATAGTAGTAACAGCAGTAGTAGTAGTAGCAGCAACAATAATAACTGTAGTAGTATAGTAGTAGCAGTAGCGGAAGTAGTAGCAGTAGCGGAAGTAGTAGCAGTAGCGGAAGTAGTAGCAGCAGTAGTAACAGTAGTAGCAGCAACAATAATAACTGTAGTAGTATAGTAGTAGCAGTAGCGGAAGTAGTAGCAGTAGCGGAAGTAGTAGCAGTAGCGGAAGTAGTAGCAGTAGCGGAAGTAGTAGCAGTAGCGGAAGTAGTAGCAGTAGCGGAAGTAGTAGCAGCAGTAGTAACAAGTTACAATGGATTTTGTTTGCAAATTAGGATATTTAAACAATTCAGCCTAAATATGTGGATTTTTTCGTAAATGCGAAAGCCGCTATTGTTTCTCTTAATATTAAAAAACGAAAGGCTATAATAATAATAATAATATTATTATTTTTATTGAAGAAGCGTTAAACCCGTTGCACTCATACAGCACCTGGAGGTAATCAGGTTTGACTCAAAGAAGGGTAGCTCCAGTTACTTGGATCAAAAGTACATTCGTCAAGGTACCTTCCACGAAGAGAAATAAAAAATAGAGAGATTCGATTTAGTTCTTTATTTATGTTTAACTCTGTTAAGGTATTTAATTTTTTTTTTACTTTGTTTTTGCAAAAGAGATGACTAGAGAGGAGACTGATAGACAGCAGCCGTCACTATAGGCCCTCTCGTATTTCCTTGTGGTTGCAGGGATTATTTTTCTGAGCTCTGAGAGAAGTAGAGAGGAAGAAAATGGACATGAAAAAAGTAAGAGAATATATCTTCGCCAACAGCAAGTACTTCAAAACAAACAAATATATAAACAAAAATTATGAAAAGTTCTTAAAAATCTTAGTGAATGTTTTTTTTTTAACCATATATATCTAGAGAGGAGGTAAGTCGTGAGCAAGGTGGCTGAAGTGAACCTGGTACAAATCTAAGGAAAATATTATGAATGTTGTAATTAGAGGACGGTGAGGTTGAGAGGGAGAGAAGAGTTGCGAGAGCTGAGTGATTTAATTGCTTGTGCACCTGGAAGTGATGTGTAAAGAAAGAGAGAGAGAGAGAGAGAGAGAGAGAGAGAGAGAGAGAGAAAGGAGGAGAGAAAGATTTACCTTGATTTACTTTATACACGCGCGCAAGCGCACAGATCTCTCTCTCTCTCTATATATATATATATATATATATATATATATATATATATATATATATATATATATATATATATATATATATATATCACACACACACACACACACACACACTGTAAAAATAGCCTAATGGGTTTCGGAAGACTTTCGTCCAAATTACTGGAAATCTTCAGAGAGGTTAAATTAAAAGACAAGATCCACCTGTAAATAAATAGCGTGTGTTTAAGCTCTGAACTATTACCTGACGTCACACCCTTGGAAGGTATGAAGTTATAAAACCTGTATGACGATGTTGCGACTTCCGTGTGACATATTTCCGGTACAACGCTATAACTCCCATATAAAATAAATCCCGTGTCCACCTGCTTACGATCCGTAAACATTTTCCACTCTGAGTCATAGTTAACACGGCATAAACATGTAAATGAAATTGCTAATTTTAATGCAATAAAAACCTCAAATACGTGATAAATTAGCATAACCTTCCGTAATTACCAGAGTAAATATTACATGGTTATAAATTATTATTGTTTCTGTGTAACGCTGGACTAATTTGAAAATAATATATTGCAAATAAGCCTGAGAACACATTGTATTCTACAGATACGCTGAAAAAAGTTTTACTTGGGAAAATATGAGAATTTCAAGAGAATTTCATGTGTATCTCAAGGCCTTGAATATAACAGTGGAAGAATGATGGCAAGTTACCCTTCGTAAACATTATTTTTTTTTTTACAAAATTATTTTTATTACTATAATATTAATAGGAAAAAAGCTAAACACGTAAACGTTATTCAGCTCCAGGATGAAGGGGAGGTAGCTACAATTCCTCGGATCATGAGCTCTTCACCAAGACCAGAAACCACACTAGAATTCACGAAGAACCAATATCCATTTCTCTTTTTAAACACACGTTTTAAAAGGAGTTTACATATATACAAAGGAATTTGCACATTTACATCTGACACAAGAATTTACATAGAGACCAATTTACATAGTTAAGCATGATTTCACGTATTAACACTATTTACACACGAATTTACATATTTGAGAACAAATTTACACATTCAATCACGAATTTCATCTACAGTGAATTACTCTCACACCAAACAAATTCCAGCAAATTATATGGGAATTTATTTCGCCCTCTCATAATTTTTTATCCTAATATTAGGAGGAATAAACAGGGATATGGATGTATTAATGTATTAGAGAGCGGGATATGAAATATATTAATGTATTAAAGAACAGGGATATTAATACGTCAATGTATTTGAAAGTAGGGATATAATTTATAAGGGTATTATTGCATTAGATAGCAGGAATATGAAAAAAATATTAATGTAATAGAGAACTAGGATATGAATTCGGTTGATGAATCCTCATCTTTACGTCGTTGTGATGATCTCAAGTGAGAGCGGAATGGAAGATGATGTGAACACCATTGTATGCGGGAGAGTGCATGTGGGAGAGAAAGCGTGAGTGTGGGAGGGTACAAGTGCATGACTCAGAGCTAGACGAGTGAATGAGTAAGGCCGCCACTGAGGACGTCAGTGCCTGAAGGCGTGCGAGTGCGTGCGTTAGTCAGTTATTATAATAAAAAGAAGCGCTAAATGCGTTAGTGAGTACCTGACAATTATTTCACGAGTGTGAGAAACTTTGTGAAACCAAATGGATACATGAAATAATGACTTCCTGAATTCATGCTTGAGCTAGTGAATGCATGAGTACAAACTAATTTTTTAATGAACTAATTACCGAGTTCATGAATAATGATCGAGCTTTGACATGAGCGAATTAGTAAATGGGTGAGTGTCAAATATTTTATATTTTTTTACCCTACAACTGAAATTAAAATACTAAATAAATCAGTAAAAATAATTAGGGTAGTTACGCAATATTTTTACTTCTTTAAGACTGGAAATGCAACAAGATTATTATTAGTAGTAGTATTAATTTATATTATTATTTTCACTATATTCCCGCTTTTAAATTTATTAAGACGGGTTTGCATCCAGCCTATAGGTATTATACAAGCGCCTGGGTAATTTTGGTAATCACTTGTGATCAAATGAAGGGACAGCAACTAAATTCTCTCGAATGAGGAAATTCTCTCTAGCATTGAAGTATTTATTAGTTTAAAAAAATATCTTTTGTTTGAAATTAAGTCGGAGAAAAGTGCCTGCCTCAAATTATCCCCATAAGCCTTTAAGAATAAATCAGGTGTATGGAAATTATTCAGAAAAACGAACAAAAGAAAAACGTAAATGTATGTGATCGTGTGAGTACCTCTGCTCAAATAATTTCTTCTCCATCTAGAATTGTTCTAATCCAAAATAATTTCACTTTGTATAAATTATTTTTGTAAGTCAACCCAATGAATCACCAATTATAGAAGCAATATTCATATACAGCATTCTTCGATAATTCGTTTTATTCCATCATTCTTCTCTCCCCTTGCTTATTCTAGTTGTAAAAATGGCAAGTATATACACTTATTTTTTATAGCCAGCGTTTCTGGATACAATCAATTCTCTTATCAAGTTCCTTTTACAGCGTTATATTTTATAAATGTAACTGAAAAAGTGCATCCAAAATTGAATGCCATTTACACAAAAATGTCACCATATACAAGAGTTTTATAAGAGATCTGACGGAAGATAATACTAACGAAACAATGAAATCCCCTATCTAGTTGATTTGTTAGTATATCAGATTAACTGAAGTGTATATACTTAGACGTACACTCCTCGGGTTATATACACTGATATTTTTAGTTCATATACATCAAGAGATATGCAACCCACATAATATGCACAGTCGTTTCGTCTCCCTGGTATGTTTGTTCCCATGTGATTAATGATGAACAAAATAAAAAGTACCCTAACTGTACCCAAATGTCCCTCCCCTTCCTCAATTCTAATTTCCTGAATCAGTATAAAACACTGAGCTCTAAATTTGAATGAAGATAAAGACGTAAGTCACAGCACAAACTTTACCTGCAACAGCGTTTGGCTCTGTTATATCAAATCATCACTTGGAGCTCTCTCTACACAAGAGCGAAAAGTTTTTACCAATAAAAGCATGTACTGTATAGTGTCATCCGAATTATAATTAAAAAAAATATTTCTGTAAATATACTTGGAAGTTACATTTAATTGGTTTGAGATTTGGATGGCTTCATATTGGTTACAGTTATGAGGAAACATCAAACATTCCAAGAAAGCATCTCTTGAGGATGGTATAAGATAACCGGAAACAGTAGAGTTTCTCACTCATTCCAGGTAGTGATTACTACTACTCATTCGATTCAAATAAATAAAATTAACTGAACCTGAAAAACTCAATAAATTTCTCAATAAAATCCACCAGTTTGTTCAAGAAGCCAAGTTTTTTCTAATAGGATATAAATTACTTTTGATACGAGTAACAAGAAAATAACAGAAATTATCAGTGTATATTTCTTGTTGGAACTGTGCCTAAAAATATAATGCTTTCAATATTAGCAAAAGTATATATTCTCGTTTAAGTTTCCTATTCATCTTGCATATAGATTCTTCAGTCAAAATTCACATATAACCAAGAATGATATCAAAACAACCTCGGCTACTTCTTGGAAACTTATCTTCAATACTGGCATTCACATCCATCTTCTCAGACTTGTTAATGAATGGAGTCTTCAAGCGGAGTCTTGAAAAGCCCAAAAATCTCCTCTTGGTTCATCTTGAGAGACTTTTTTTTATGAACTAGTTCGTCTTTGAAACCTTGGCTAGAGTTGGAAAAAGTTTGGCTGGGAGCAGAAAACTCTCCTTCTATTGCAGGGTAATTAACGTGTGAGACACATACTAACAACTGCTGTGCACTGCTTTAGCAGCCCAAACTACTTCAATTTTTTACATTAAATATGAATTAGGTCGCGAACATCGGACAGTGGATAGAACCTTGCGACTCGCACTGGGTTCAGCGCTTCGTGGAATACACTATAGCATTTCTATTAAACATTCATACACATTTTTTTTCATCACTATAAAATACTTCTAAAAATCCACATTTATCAAGCCGGTAGAGAATCTGGAAAAGAGAGGGGCAGGAATAGAGCCTTCTGCTATTCTATTTAAAAAATGACTGTCTAGAGTCTAGACTGACAAAGAGGCAGCTAATCTGTAATTATCCCTTCTCAGTAAGGGCTAATTACTTACACACATTCTCATTCTCTCTCTCTCATTCTCTCTCTCTCTATCATTCTCTCTCTCTCTCTCTCTCTCTCATTCATTCTCTCTCATTCTCTCTCTCTCTCTCATTCTCTCTCTCTCTCTCATTCTCTCTCATTCTCTCTCTCTCTCTCATTCTCTCTCTCTCTCATTCTCTCTCTCTCTCTCTCTCTCTCTCTCTCATTCTCTCTCTCTCTCTCTCTCTCTCTCTCTCTCTCTCATTCTCTCTCCCTCTCATTCTCTCTCCCTCTCATTCTCTCTCCCTCTCATTCTCTCTCCCTCTCATTCTCTCTCCCTCTCATTCTCTCTCCCTCTCATTCTCTCTCCCTCTCATTCTCTCTCCCTCTCATTCTCTCTCCCTCTCATTCTCTCTCCCTCTCATTCTCTCTCCCTCTCATTCTCTCTCCCTCTCATTCTCTCTCCTCTCATTCTCTCTCCTCTCTCATTCTCTCTCCTCTCATTCTCTCTCCTCTCATTCTCTCTCTCTCTCATTCTCTCTCTCTCTCATTCTCTCTCTTCTCCTCTCTCTTCTCTCTCTCATTCTCTCTCTCTCTCATTCTCTCTCTCTCTCATCTCTCTCTTCTCTCTCTCTCTCTCTCTCATTCTCTCTCTCTCTCATTCTCTCTCTCTCTCATTCTCTCTCTCTCCTCTCTCATTCTCTCTCTCTCATTCTCTCTCTCTCTCATTCTCTCTCTCTCTCATTCTCTCTCTCTCTCATCTCTTCTCTCATTCTCTCTCTCTCTCATTCTCTCTCTCATTCTCTCTCTCTCTCATTCTCTCTCTCTCTCATTCTCTCTCTCTCTCATTCTCTCTCTCTCATTCTCTCTCTCTCATTCTCTCTCTCTCTCATTCTCTCTCTCTCTCATTCTCTCTCTCATTCTCTCTCTCTCTCTCTCTCTCATTCTCTCTCTCTCATTCTCTCTCATTCTCTCTCTCTCTCATCTCTCTCTCTCATTCTCTCTCTCATTCTCTCTCTCTCTCTCTCTCTCTCATTCTCTCTCTCTCATTCTCTCTCTCATTCTCTCTCTCTCTCATTCTCTCTCTCTCTTTTACACAGCTGTGACCGTCTACCTAAATCCTTAATACACGTCTGTTTTCCACCTTATGTCGCGCTTTTCCAGCTCCAAGAATTCAACAGTCTTCAAGTCTCTAACGTTTCCCGTACATTCTTTGCAATTATTTCCACGTTTAGGTACACAACAGCAAAATCCGCCAAGTGGAAATAAAGACCCTGGTTGCAGAGAATCCTTTAAATACATCGTTTCGTCTTTCCTATTTCCACGTTTACTTAACCAGCGACCTTACAAACATTCCTTTACTTACACTTCACTGAAACTCCCTCTATTTAACTATCTCATAGGCAATCTAAAGAACAACTTAATCATATGCTGCAAACAAATTCAAGAACAATTTACCTATATTTTGTAAAAAAAAAAAAAAAAAAGCAATATACCCTTTCTTTATAAATAAATACAAAAACAATTTACTATGCTCTCGTAAGCAATTTTAAAAGCAGTTTTCACATATATTGGAAATAAGTCTAAATGCAATTTACCTGTATCTTGTTAAGAAATTAGAGAATAATTTACTCCTGCACGAATTTAAAAGCAATTTACTTATTTATTGCAGAAAAATTTCATAGCAGTGTAGTCCTATCTTTTAGAGAAATTTAAAAGCAATTATGGCTGTGTTTATTCGCAATGTCGTTCCAAGTTCAAAAGCCTTAACCTCTGCCTCTTTCTCAGCACTGCTGGTTGCAACAACACAAATCGTGGACTCGAGCAGAATAATTGCAGGAGTTAACTGCCATGTCTTAATTAGAGTATAATGGCAGCTTTATTTTCTCCTCCACCTCCTCCCTTCTGCTGGGAAAATTTGTAAAAAAAATCGCAAACTTCTTTCTCTCTCTTTCCTGGATTCCTTGATTATTCTTTAAATTCTTGAGGAAATTGCTTAGAAATCAAATGAATGTTCTCCCTATCACGCTCTCCTCTCTACCGACTCTTGTTTATATTTTTCGGCGTGCGTTTGTTCGTGTGCGTGTGATAACCAATTTGTGATCGTTAATTTGTTGTTCCGGAAACAGAGCAACGCATTGTCTTTAGTGTTCGTTTAATTAAGTATTATTTCAAAATCTCTTATTAACTCTTTTTGGTTATTAAAGAAGTCTGAAGAAATATTTTGCATAATCTTTTCAGTACAGCCTTTCTGTAAACTTACAATTATAGTCACTGACTGCTTGCTGTCTTTCAAATATCTTCCTCTTTGATTATTTTATTTTATTACTTGAGAAGTGTTTATCGTGTCTCTTCTCTACGGACAAAGTAGTTTCAAGCACCTATGATCATTCTTCATAACTTCTTAGCTCTGATAGCCACTTTATGGCATGCCTTCGGTATTTTTCCTCGTCTACCTTCAGTATACTTTAAGAAACTACCACTGCGTGTTAGGAGAGTGTTGATAAGCGTCCCATGTCAGCATTTTTGAAGTTGACGAGTGTCACATCAGTGTCGCAGTGTATTATTAACGTGGTCTACCACTGATGATCTAATTCTAATGTGTTTGTGTTCAAATCCATTTCTTTATCCACCATTTTCCGTATTCTATCACAGTCTGTATTCTTCGTGTTGGCTGTTTATGATTTCTCCAATTTTATTTTTTATTTATTCATTTATTTATTTATTCGAATACACGTAGTTCATTAAGGTCGATTTTTACATGTACACCACCAATCAAGAATGTCAGGAATATTGTATATATAAATCTCATGATGTATATTCATTGAGAAATATACGTTTCTTGGTATTTACATAATGAATATTACACACCTGGTAAATATACACATAAAAATACAGACCTCTGTGTGTATGAACAACAACACACACCTTTCGGAACAAATATATGAGTTGTTAAACTGTAAATTTCAACATCTAGCAGTAACTTTATTTACCTAATACAAAATGTAAAACATTATACAAGTGTTACTAATCCTTGTAACACCCATACGTTCCGTTTCCCCACATAAGTTCCGTTATAGAGACTGAAATGTTATGTAGTTTTAAAAATAGGTTAGATAAATACATGAGTGGGTGTGGGTGGGTGTGAGTTGGACCTGACTAGCTTGTGCTACTAGGTCAGATGCCGTGCTCCTTCCTTAAGTGAATGTCACCTGACCTGACTAGGTTAGGGCGGTAGGAGAATTGGACCTGCCTCGAATGGGCCAGTAGGCATACTGCAGTGTTCCTTCTTTCATATGTTCTTACGTTTTCCCACATACGTTCTATTTTCCTGTTTGCCATTTTCTAACAAAGAAAAGTCTTACATCTTATGTAACAGTTTGCCTTTTATTGCCTATAATTCGTAGTGTCCAATTAATCCTTCACTAGGAAATTTGTCAGAACCTTTTTTTATTAGCCAATTATATACAATCTGAACATCCATTTCTCTACTGTATAATTTTTTGTGACTATCGTAATAGCGTAATGGATTTGATATACAGGATTTCATTGAGCTGAAATCGAACAGTTTGGTAGCACTTTTTTTTTATTTAGGTCCAGGTGATTTATCCACTTTTCTATAATAGCTTTTTGCACAGTTTTTAAAACAGCGTTTGTCAGCGAGAAAAACCTTTATTTTAGAGGATCTTCTATATAACTTTTTTTTTAAATACTTTAACAATATTACCATTTTCCATTTGTGCTATAGTTTACCTTTTAATAATGGTGATAAAACAAACCAGAGCGGATAACCTAGATATTCAGAACCCAAAGTCATATCTCGCCTGATTTTATTGCTTTGTTTTTGTCAATATTCATTGGTAATTTGAGTATGTTTTACTAAAATCTCTATTAATCGGCTGTTAATGGTTAATGTAAAATTTGTTTAACTTGTGTTTCCCAGAAAATACTCTTTGGTACGTCAAAGTTCACTTCACACAAGATCTCTCTTACGATTCAGACTTTCTGAGTTTATTTTTTTTACATTTTGTCTTTCATACAGTATTATTTTGTAAATTCTTACATGAGATTTGGTTCTGACTTGCTTTTATTTACTCTTTTATTTACAAAGTATTTTTCTTCTTTAATTAGTGTTTTTCTTCTTTGTCTATTTTACCTTCTCTATTTGTTCAGAGTTTTTCTTTTTTATTTATTTGCTTTACAGCACCTGCTATCTAAGTAACTAAGTTTATTCAGGTATACACAAATACAGTTACATAGATTATCATACATAACAGCATCAGTAGCTCCTTACCTATAGAATAAAGTGTGTTTGGGAAGGGAAAATGGCTTGCATATTCTTGAACTGTATGACGTTTGTCTGACAGTACAGCACGAGAGACTGGGACAAAAACTACTGGAGCAGACAACAACAACAACTGGGAAAGCACTTCAATGGACCAAAGAATACTTAACAGTAAAGAAAAACCAAGTAATTGTCGGGAAGAGAAATCAGAATGGACTCGCGTGACAAGTGGGGGTTCCACAAGGATCAGTACCGGATTTACGTGAATGACATTCCGAAGGAGATAGATGCTGATGTATTTCAGATCGCAGATGTGAAATTACTGGAGGAAAATAAAAACAGATGAGGACAAATAACCTCAAAAAGACCTGGACAAGTTGCAAGATTGTATGACAAGTGATTAATTTAATTCAAACCTCGGAAATCCAACGTTATAAATATTAAAGAAAGGCAAACACCAGAAACGGAGTACAAAGACTACAAACGTCACTCAAGGAGTGAGTGAATTACCTAGAATATTGTCTTATGCGCACATTAACCGAACGATCTCTGTAGCAAATACAAGTCTGGCAAATCTAGGATTAGCTCCCAGAATTCCTTCTCGAAACTTTATACGACACGTGTCAGGCTCATATTGGAGAAGGAAGCACCAGTATGGAGCTCACATCTGATTAAGCATGTCAGGAGAGTGGAAAAGGTGCAGATGTCAGCAACGAGCGAGACTAGTCCCAGAGATAAGAAGTATGAGCTATGAGGAGAAACTAAAGCCGCTAATCTTGAGGATATTAGGATACAGAAGAAACAGGGAAGACATGATAACAACGTGCAAAAACTGAGAGGAACTGATCAGATAAACACAAATAGGTAAACGAGACAAATATTAATAATAATAATTCACAGCGATGTTGGGAAATATTTCTTGAATCTTATAGTAGTTAGCAAGTGGAAAGGTGAAATGGTAGAAGCAGGATCCATACATAGCTTTAAGTATTTATATGATAAGCCTCACGAAGCTAGGAGAGAACTCGGCAGCATCAGAGTTTGATAGGCAAGGCCAGAAGCAGAGATTCAACCTATACAACCAGAAATATGCGAGTTCACACACACACAACCACCACCCCCTACCTAAGATCAGAAACCAACAACGTTTCTTTCCCCTCCCTCCGACAAAAGTAAGGAAAAAAAAGACAGTGCTGACCGCACGGTTTCCGAGTTGACACCATGATCGAACCCCAGCAACTCGAAACGGAGAACTTGTCCATGTTTTCCTATCATAATTCCAATACACCTTTTTCCTTCTTGTCACATCTTTTCTTCCATGGTGACTTTTCAGTCCCGAGTTTCCCACGCAGCTCTTCGTGTGTATAAAATAGAATTCCCCAGAAGAAATACCCTGTAGATTGGCTGACCAGATCTTATTTACAGTTGTCGAGGGCTCGCTAGTTGAAGCTTGGGAGTGGATGATGTTGTGATGGTAGGTGTAGTGATGCTGGTGGTGGATGGGATTGTGTGTGGTTTTGGTGGTTGGGATGGTGGTGCTGGTGGTTGTAGTAATGGCTATTGCAATGGTGGTGATTTAATTATATAATTCTTGGTAGTCGAAGTAGTAGTAGTTGTAGTCATAGTGGTAATAGTAGCAGCAGCAGTAGAAATGTTATCATAATCGTCTTTGGGGGAGAGAGGGGAGGGAGAGAGAGAGAGAGAGAGAGAGAGAGAGAGAGAGAGAGAGAGAGAGAGAGAGAGAGAGAGAGATTGCACTGGAGATATAAATAATTACGATACGACTCCGAAATTTGATTTCAAACACCATAATGTAACGTCTTCGAACTGGGAAAATTGATATATTTTACCATTTCTGTGGAATTCTTCCTCTTATCATTCCACACTTTTAAATTTTATTGCTTCGCTTCAATATGCAGAAAAACGTTTTATGGTCCATCAATTTTGAAAATACAAGAAGCTGGAATTAAGTCTTTTGGGAAAATTTTCTTATTATGTCGATTTGGAAGTTGTTGACTGAGCGCCGCCAGAGATTATTCCAACTAGTGGAATATTAGTATAAAATTAAAATACTTCAATAATAATAATAATATTACCTTTTCTATTATCTCAGCGGACTTTTCTTTGTTGTCGTTGTTAGTTACTCTAGTTACACTTGGCTCAAACAAAGAAGTTACTCTTTTCTTCGAGTGATTTGTTGAAAGTACACATCTTCGCAACATTTCACACTATTTAATGTATATTAAGACGCTGACTACATTACTAATTGCTTTTATTTCTACTAAACGATAAGCCTTGCTGTATATTTCCTGTATGGAGATCAGTATAAATTACAATTTTGCTAAGAAAACCTATCTTTAAAGATCCACGGTATTACACAACATTAAATAGCATTATAATGGCATTTCATTACGAGGCTATACAATATACAACAACTTGCTACTTCTCATTAATAGTTAACGCTAGTCGTTGAGTCAGTATTTGATCTCATTCACCACAACGTTGATTAGTTAATTGGGCTTCAAGCCTACCGACAAATGGAGGTCATTAACTCACGAAATCGTAATGACACGATTGCAAACAAACCATACCACGGGTGGGGTTCGAACCCGCGGTCAGAGTCAAAACTCCAGACCGTCGCGTAAGACAGTGGCTTACGCGACGGTCTGGAGTTTTGAGACTCTCTGACCGCGGATTCGAACCCCACCCGTGGTATGGTTTGAGGTCATTAAGGCTGCATGTCACCTGTTCGACACCAGTCAAGAATACTTTAATTCCAAATATGGATCAAGCTGAGTGCATGTATGGTAAGTGAATATATCTTTCCATGTATATGTGCTATTGATGCCAGTAGACACAGATGCACACAAAGAAAGCTATACTAGTTAGAACATATACAAGGGTCTCCTTTAAAGCCCATCGTATGATTTTTTAAAGCAATTGAAAAATTGCATCCAAAACAGAAGAGCGATTAGTATGGCGGCATTTAGACTATTCAAACTCAGATGAACATTTTCAGTTGCATTTAAGAGTACGGGAAACAATCACCCTCTATAGAAGAGCTTCATAAGAACTTACTGTACACACAATTCGGAAGGTTAAAATCCTTCTCCAATTCATTCTAAAAAAAAATTATTGTATTAGACAGTATGTGTATTGCCAGTGAAATAGCAAATAACAAAGTATAACAGCTAATGAAACAGCGAGCGAAACATGTGATATTTCAGAACTAACGTAAGTGCAATTTAAATGGGTGAAATGTGGATTGTAGCATTTTTACAAGTAGTTATTATATATATTTTTTTACTTCGTATAGTGACGTGGTAACAGCAACTGTCGTCCCATATTTTTGGTTTGATGATTATCAGAATTATTAATAATATTTATGAGGAAGCGCTGAAGCCGTAAGGGTTATTCAGCCCGATGGCTATCAGGAAACGTTGGATCTGTTTCCTTACAGATACTAATCCTTGTAACCTCGAAGTACCGTATTTTCCGGCATATAAGGCGCACTTTCTTTCCCAAAAAAAGTCTTAGAAAATCATCCTGCATCTTATATGCTCAAGGTCAGGGTCAAAGGTAGGCCTTGAGTTACACTTTAGCAGTTGTTTACTAACGTTATAACTACTTGGAAACATCGTCCCAGCAAGCAGTAGATACTCGTGCGCCTTATATGCCGGAAAATATGGTAGTTGCCGTGAGCCGACTATTGTGGGTAACATCCTGGGATAGAGGACCAAAGGAAATAAGCCACTGCTTGGCTTTCTTGGGTCACTAAATCTCTGGGTTATTAATCCGAATATCATCTCCATTATCACCATCATCAGAGATCATCATCAATGATTATTTTGATTATCTTACCTATCATCACCATGAGCGTTATCACTATCACCACCATCACCATCCTCACAAACATCACATATCATAATCATTACCATACCCATCATCACTATCAGCGTTTTCACCATCGTCCCAATTACCATTCAGTCTTTCAATCCATATATTTTTTAAAACTGAGAATTAACAATTCTTTATCCATACTTTTCCTCCAATAAACAAAAAAACATTTCAGTTTGGAAGTTCAATATTCCGCCCCCTAAAAAAATATTAAATAATTTAACTTAGCCGTTACGAGGGCTAGATTAATTCCCAGTTATTCAGATAATTCGCTGTGCAAATTTTAAAAGGGAAATTATATATATAAACAATTATAACCTCAGTTATCAAGATAATTGGCTTTTTATTTCCACTCACGATTGCCTGAATGCATTGGCTGGAATATTTGTTTTTTTAACAGGTCTGAGACTACGTCACGGGGGGATGGGGATGACCCTTGGGAAACTGGATGGGATGGGGAGATAGGGGTGCCTTAATGCTAGTGAAGGGCTCGTTATCCAAGAAAGTGGAGCTACTCTCCGCTGCCATGGATCAAGACAAATTACCACCCATTCCAGAGGCACTTTATTGCCCCCTTCTAGTTTAACGTTTTTCCATGAATATAATATTACTGTAACAATAATAATAATAATAATATAACATTACATTAATCTAGGAGAGTTTATATGTAATCTCTCTCTTTCTCTCCCTCTCTCTTATTCTCACTCTCTCCATTTACCCTGTCCATCTTTATGCTTCTCCTTCCTATCCATCCTTATCTATCTTATCCTTCTCCATAATCATCTGTGCGTTGCCATAACAACGTTGTGAAGGTAACGGTGCAGGCGGCTCGCTGGAAGACTCACTAATGCACAAACTAAGTGGATTCATTTATACAGTGCAATTTGTGTACATTAAAGCTATTGAACGTGCATGAGTATTACTCGGGCGAGTGTTGCTATATGCAGTAGCTTGAGTTAATGAACAACAGGAATGAACAACAGGAATAGTCAATAGGCATGGCCAACAGGAATGCATAGTTTTAGCTGGAATTAACAGCTGGGACAAAAAATTGTCAATAGGAGGGAGTAAGAGGGTACAAGAAGAATGGAGAGCAAATGAGTTTGGATTCATTTCCTCTTCTTCTCTAATCAATTCATCCTCCCAAAGCAAACTGATTTTAAGGAAATACTGTGGAAAAACGAATAAAACTGCGATAACTGGAGGTGAGATAGTAAAGGTAAATAATAGAAAAACAGCGAGTGAAAGAATAAAACAGCGAGTGAAAGAATAAAACAGTGAAGACATACCATAGCTAATGAAAGAATGTAATAGTGAGTGAAACAATGAGCGATTAAGTGAGCGAAACAGCAAATGAAACGGCAAGTGAAACAACAACTGAAGCATCGAGTTAAACAGCGAACGAAACGAGCGAAACACGTGAGATATCAGAATTAACCCGAGATTGCGATTTCAACGAATGAAATGTGGTCTGTGGTTGTTGTGGACTCGCCTGATCTGACTGGTTTCTGAAAAAATTATATAAAATAATAAGAACTTGATTACGCCTTTTAAGATTTCCCGTTTCGTACCAAGTGTGTAATTATTGATATTTTCCTTTTACTCGGGCATTTATAAAAATCATCGCAGGTTACTGAAATAAACAGAAGACGAACCAATGAAATATTCTCATTTGCCGTTCAAAAATCTAGTCAAAATAATTTGTGAGATAACTTACAAGGGTAGGTATTCATGTTAGATGTGACAAGGCTGTTATGGGTCATAAAATGCACAGAGGAGTAGAGGCTCGATCCTCCGTATGGTCATTCACAGGTAAATGCTCTTAACTCATCCTCTTAAATTCTAAGTTAATTTTTTACATATTCTTTGCAGAAATATTTTCGATTTAAGTTATTTAGGCATAGGTTAGATTGTCGTCCCTTAATACATGTTAATCCGTTATTACATATAAGACCAATGAATGTAATATTCCATAAAAGTCATAAATGTTTTTTTAAGCTCAAAGAGAAAACTAGGACTCAGGAAACGCACTCTAAAATACACTGTTAGATAATCACTGATAAAAACTCGTGGACCGTTACCTATCCGACTGTCTTGGTTACAGTAAAGTACTGACTTTGATTAAGAAGATGGGCTGACTTGTATCCTCCTGCGAGTAATTAAAAAAGATTTAGCCAGATCTCATCACCTGACTTCTGAAAAAGGTTGATTTCAGTTCCGTGAGTGACCAGGGAAACTACAGAAGCCATTAATGCACCACTAACCGTTAACAACTTTTCAAGACTGTTCCAGTGATGATGGCGGAGGTCTCTTGATTGAGGAACTTTAGAGGTGCGCTCCCCTTAATTGGATTAAACTGATCATCTCCCATTCCCCAAGTGCTGTATGACTTTGTGATTTTGTTAACTAAAATATGTTCCTGGGATGTTGCAGCGAACTTGAGATATTGTTATGGTTAAGATTCCTCGACTATGACAAGGGTTTTCATTAAGAAAATTCTCAACCACTAATATACCCAAACACCCACACGTGGCGCGTGCACACACACAAATTGACTAAACTTGAGGACTAAAAGTGTGACGAATTAAATAGAAAGCCTTTTACTGATATTACAAAAGAAGATACTTTAAATGTAAAGGATCTGAACCACAAATAGCTAAAATGAAGGATACTGAAATAGCTAAAAAGGAAGTAAAGAAATTACATCTGGATACTGGCACGTAAACCAGACCGATATCGCCAAGAATTTAACAAAAAAAATGTCTTGTCGAGTTACGCAGTTCACTTTAAACAATTTTTAGTATTTCACACTGCAAAGAGCATAAATTGGCAGACAGATGACACACATTGTGCCAACATTTAAAATAGAAGTCGGGGAAAACTCTGAATAATAGGCCAGTTTCGCTTGCAAGTGATGTTGTAAAAATATTGACAAAAGCCGTTAGAGGAAAGGGGATAAAATACTAGGAGAGGAAAAAAAATAGTAAACAGTTCAGTTTCTAGCATGCACATTCATGAATAACCAATCACCTAAGCTGTTATGGCAGTCACAGAAATTGTTTAAAATGCGGATGAGCTGATTGTATTTACCTCGACTTTATGAAAGTGTCCATAGAGTTCGCCGTTCAAGATTTATTAGGAAACAAATACAGGAGGAATACAATATAGCATATTATAGAAGGATGACAGATCTTCCGTTTGAAAGGCAAAAGCCTCCTACGAGGAAAACTTTCCTCGTGGGAAGCAGTCACCAGTGGGTTGCCATAAGGATCTGTATTTGTTCCGATAATGTTTTTAATGAATATAAAAAAATATATGAATACGCTTGCATATATATAAAAAATTGTAAAGCAAAAAATAAAAATGGTTGTAAATTACTACAAAATGACTTACATATACTGAGATATTATTATTATTATAATCAAAAGAAGCGCTAAATCACAAGGGTTATACAGCGATATATACCGAGATAAATGCCATGTAATGGAAATGGGAGAAAACAAATTCAGCCCACATGAAAAAAAATAACGACTGTGTAATAAAATATTTATACTATCAGACAAAGAAATATTTACGAGTTATTAATAAAAAATACCGGAGGATCATCAAAATGAAATTGTGAGAAACTCGAATACATCACTGACAAACTACAAATTAGCTTTCAAATAAATAGACAGGGGAATTTAAAACAAAAAAGCTATTTACGTTTATTAGGCCAAAATTAGAACATGAAGCAAATGTGTGGGGTGTACACAATATAACAAGAGAGTGCGTGCGTGTGTACTCACCTCGTTGTGGTTGCAGGGTTCGTGTCGTAGCTCCTGGCCCCGCCTCTTCACTGGCCGCTACTGGGTCACTCTCCCTGCTCCATGAGCTTTATCATACCTCTTCTTAAAGCTATGAATGGATCATGCCTCCACTACATCGCTTCCCAAACTATTCCACTTCCTGACACTCTGTGACTGAAGAAATACTTCCTAACATCCCTGTGATTCATCTGAGTCTTCAACTTCCAACTGTGTCCCCTTGTTGCTGTGTCCCATTTCTGGAACATTCTGTCTCTGTCCACCTTGTCAATTCCTCTCAGAGTGTGTGTGTGTGTGTGTGTGTGTGTGTATGTGTGTGTGTGTGTGTGTGTGTGTGTGTGTGTGTGTGTGTGTCGTGTGTCACTCTGAAATTATCAAACCAATCACTGCAACTGAAAACGGGATTAGAGAGCCTCATTTCCCAAATTTACGCTGAATATAACGCAATTATAACGACGCTGGTGATGACGTCAGACGCTTCCCAGCCTCCTTCTGATTGGTTAATTCTTTCATTATCATCTCCTCTGATCGTTCTCGCTAGTCGAGTCATTAAAGAAGCGAAGGGAAATGAGAAACCAAGATACCACAAAGATGAAGCTAATTGTACAAGGTAGACAATCAAAGCCATTACATGTGTTCTTTGAGGAAGAGACGATTGAATAAGAAAAATAATGATAAATGAGAGAGAGAGAGAGAGAGAGAGAGAGAGAGAGAGAGAGAGAGAGAGAGAGAGAGAGATAGAGAGAGAGAGAGAGGAGAGAAATATGCCCCATCACTATTTAATCAATAACAAAGAGGAAGATAACAAAACGAAAGCTGGTCATCGATGACAAACTTTATATAAAACCTTAACCTGAAAGTATAAATATGCTGGAGACAAAAACTACACAGTAAAAAGCCTGCGAAACGTTTAAAAACTAAGAGTTTTAAAATGCGGTAAATACCGTAGATTATGTAAAGATACATTATAGATACTAAACTATTGAGAAAAAGCAGAAATCCTGAATAGTTAAAATACAGTAAATCTACAGAATAACGTGAAAAAAAAACAGGAAAAAACAAAAGAAAATACTGAATAATGTTAACTTACAATGAAAACAGTAGTGTATATGTATATATATATATATATATATATATATATATATATATATATAATCATTGCAAATACTAAATATTTTTTTTATTTTACTTTATTCGTATTTTGCTTCCTGTCTTAAACTTTGAATTCTCATTCAATATATAGCCAATGATTTATACTACTGGAGAAAGGAAGGAATGCTCTCCTTAGCTTAATAGAGTAATTTCAGAAGTGAATCGCCAGGTCCATTTGTTGCAGGTGGTGTGAGAGATGTGTCAGTGTCGGGAGCTTGCTATCTCCAGGCTACAAACAACACAGGGCTCACAATATCAACTGCAACGAAATGTTAATTTCGTAAGTCTTTGAGGAAATCTATTTTTGAAAGAGTGAGTGTGTGTGTACTCACCTCATTGTGGTTGCAGGGGTCGATTCATAGCTCCTGGCCCCGCCTCTTCACTAGGTCCACACTCTCCCTGCTCCATGAGCTTTAGCATACCTCTTCTTAAAGTTATGTATGGTACCTGCCTCATCTACCTCACTTTCCAGACTATTCCACTTCCTGACAACTCTATGACTGAAGAAATACTTCCTCACATCCCTATGATTCATCTGAGTCTTCAACTTACAATTGTGACCCCATTTTGTTGATTCCTCTCAGTATTTTATTTGTCGTTATCATGTTCCCCCTATCTCTCCTGTCCTCCAGTGTCGTCAGGTCGAGTTCCCTTAACCTCTCCTCGTAGGACATGCGCCTTAACTCCGGGACTAGTCTCGTTGCAAGCCTTTGCACTTTCTCTAGTTTCCTGATGTGCTTGGCCAGGTGTAGGTTTCTAACTGGAGCTGCATACTCCATTATGGGCCTGAACGGTGTACAGGATTCAGAACGACTTACTGAGATGTCGGAATGCTATTATTAGGTTCGCTTGTCGCCTATAAGCTACAGCAGATGTGCTCGGTATTATATACACTCCAAGATCCTTTTCCTTGAGTGAGGTTTGTACTCTTTGGCCCCCTATCCTGTACTCTGTCTGCGATCTTCTTTGACCTTCCCCAATCTGCAAGGTTGGACCAGGCTTGCAGCTATGGCTACCTGATCCTCATCCATTTGGATTCTTCGCATTAGCTTTACATCGTCTGCAAACAAGGACACCTCTGAATCTATCCATTCCGTCATGTCATTTACATATTCCAGAAACAGCACCGGCCCTAGGACTGACCATTGTGGAACCCCGCTGGTCACAGGCGCCCACTCTGACACCTCATCACGTACCATCACTCATTGTTTCCTTCCCGTCAGATATTCTCTGATCAATTGCAGTGCCTTTCCTGTTATTCCTGCCTGCTAATCTAGCTTTTGCACTAATTTCTTATGTGTTACTGTGTCGAAAGCCTTCTTACAGTCCAAAAAAAATGCAATCTACCTCTCTCTCTACCTCTCTCTCTCTCTCTCTCTCTCTCTCTCTCTCTCTCTCTTGTGTAAAGCGAATGAACTGGAAGATGAGTTTACATGTGAAAGGTCTTTTTTCTTCTTCTTTGCATGTGAGTATATTCACTAAGCTGTATTCACATAGCTGTGTCTGCGGAGATTGAGCTACAGTTTTTGGGCTCTACATCTACCCATCGACTAATCAATGTGCCTTACTCCTTGTCGTATGGGCTCTGCCATAGCTGCTTTTTAAACTGTATTGATTTGGCCTCCACTACATCCCTTTCTAATATATTCCACTTGTTCACTTCTCTGACATTGATGGAGTTCCCAGAGAACTTATGTATGTTGGAGTTTATGTGCGTACTTAGCAAATATTTTTTGTGGCGGGTTCGAAACTTGGCACTTGAATCTCATCTTAAATTTTGCTACCGGCACTACTAATTTCTGCTGTAATAAACCTTACTGAAACTCTTTATTGAGTTTGTTTCCACCACTTCCACATCCAGGTCATTCAATTTCCCTGTTACCCTGATACTGAAAATGTTTTTCCTAACGTCCCTGCGACTCATCTGTGTTTTTTTTTTACTATGTCCCCTTGCATTTGTTCCTCGCATTTCAAACAATCTGTCCCTATCCTTTCTGTCAATTCCTTTGAGTATATTTTATGTCGTAATCATATTATCTCCCCTAGTCCTCTTCTCAGCCAGAGCCGCCAGGTTTATTTTCTATAGTCTCTCCTAACAGAGTAAGCCCCCCAGCTCGGCAACAAGCCTGGCTGCGTGAAGAAAAAGATTCCCTTTGCAGAGTAAACTCTTATTGAGAAAATGTATCGATCTTTTTAGATCTTTAATAAGTTTGATAAAGCATAACTTGTTATAGCTAAACAGTTTGAAGCATTGTTCAATAAAGGTAGTTCTGCATAGTGTCTTGTTTTCTACTGCTGTCGGCAGTACGCTATTTAGATCAAGCTTAATAAGACATGTGCAACAATTCAGAGACTACTGCTTCACATGTTTCTTATTTATCTACTTGTCGGTACTGTATACCAGTAACAATGATATTTGGATCTAGCCTAGTTGTACTGAACTGCGATCCTTGTGTCTGCTACAATAAACAGTTTCAGTAAATGGACAAGTTACTCTAATCCCAAAAAAGAAGAAAAATAAAAAACCGTGACTGGAACAAAACACAAATAACCCGCACATAGGAAAGAGAAAAGCTTATGACGACGTTTCGGTCCCCCTACTTTCTATTACCACTACTACCACTACCAGCATTACCACCCTCTACCACTACTTTTTTCTTCTTCCTTTCTCCCGTCCCTCTCTCCCTCGCCTATATATGCTGGCTCACTCATTCTCTTCTAATTGTCATGTAGGGGGGTATGGAATCTAAGGGATAATTGGGAACAGGAGAACACTATTGGGTCTAGATAAATGGGGATTGTACATATAAGCAGGGAGACAGTGAATACAATCAACTGACGAAACAGAATATAACTTACAATATAGTTCAGAGGACAGTTCACCACAGGAACTCAGTCACACTTCTAGCCACAGGTCCCAAGACCTGCTCCAACAGAACTCTGCCCAGTGTCTCCAACAGTCTCCTCCAGAGACTCTACAGCAGCTCTCTCCCAGAGCTCTGCACACCGGCAGCCGCTCTGCTAGAATCTCGTGCCCAGAGCTCTGCACACAGGCCAGAGCTCTGCCCGAATGTCTCCAGCCCAGAGCTCCGCACACAGGCCAGAGCTCCGCCAGAATGTCTCCAGCCCAGAGCTCCGCACACAGGCCAGAGCTCCGCCAGAATGTCTCCAGCCCAGAGCTCCGCACACAGGCCAGAGCTCCGCCAGAATGTCTCCAGCCCAGAGCTCTGCACACAGGCCAGAGCTCCGCCAGAATGTCTCCAGCCCAGAGCTCCGCACACAGGCCAGAGCTCCGCCAGAATGTCCCTCTCTAGTTGTTTCCTCGGCCTTATATGGTCCTCCAAGCATCCCCCCAATGATGAGTGCACCATGTGCTTTGACCTGACGCCGAAACCTGACGCTAGTCCAAAAGACAAAAGACCTGAGACTTAAGTCGAGAGGCGTGTCTGACAGCTATTTACGAAGGGCAGGTGTGGCTGCTTAGGTAGACCTCACAGCACCCTGACTACATCACATAATAATAAACAGATGGTTGTAACTATAACCAACTTTTTTAAAGGGGTGGACCGGTAAGCTAGCGGAAGGCCTCGGTCAGATGACCAAAAGCTAAAATGGCAGGTCATCATCAAAGACCCGCGTCAGGAAACACTTGTCCTGTTTCCTAACGAACCTTACCTAACCATTCTCTTGTCAGTGTGACCTGTGAATGGTACAAGTCTGACCGAAGCCTCGTCATAAGATTTTTCTCTTCCCTATGTATTTTCTAATCCCATTTGTCGTAGCATCTAGCGAATATTAACCTAGTCCCTACGCTGTCTAGCAGGCTCGTAGAAAGAGGCCATGTTAGTCAGGACGTCTCCTTTGCGATTATCATACAGAGGATCAACCCTCCACTAATTCTCGCTCTGAATGACCCACATGGATTTAGCGATCTAATTTTCAATATCAGCAGCCTCAAAATTGGAATAGTGAATCATCCATTTCATATCCAGTGTCTTTAATTCATTTAACAAATATCTCCAAATTTCCTGTTGTCTGCGTAATTTTCATTTAAATAAGACTCGTGCGACACTGAAAAAAAAACAACGAAATATTGCACGTGTCTTATTCGTGGATTGTTTCCTTTCGTGAGATCTTTGATCATCGTTGTCCTGGGTGATGGAAGAAGGGAAAAAGAAGCCAGTCTCTCTCTCTCTCTCTCTCTCTCTCTCTCTCTCTCTCTCTCTCTGATTTAGTTCCATCCATCAAGTCCCTCCTCCACATATCCGTCAATCAAACTTCCCATCTATCCATCCACACATCTAAAAATCACTTCAGCCATTAAGTTAACCATCCATCAATCCTAACAACCCATGAAATCACTCATCCAACCATTCACCTATCCATCAATTTCCCCATCCAACCATTAACCCATTACCCCCATCCAACCATTAACCCATTACCCCATCCAACCATTAACCCATCTATCCATTTTCTCATCCAACCATTAACCCATCTATCCATTTCCCCATCCAACCATTAACCCATCTATCCACTTCCCCATCCAACCATTAACTATTTACTCCCCAGTTTCCCTCCCGTCCATCAATGCTCCTATTTCCCTAACATTCAGCTGTTCCTACACACATCCCCACCAGGCTGTCCATTTCCTAGTGTTCAGAGACCCCAGCAATCAAATCAGAGATTGCCTCTGCCTACGTCCTTCCAATACCTACTCCAAGAGCGCCGTTCCACTTCGACAAAACACAATTACTATCCAAAGTAGAGAAACTTTTAGCTCTTATGGAAATTCCAAATAAACGATAAGTTGATAGCTAATAGAAAAGAGAGAGAGAGAGAGAGAGAGAGAGAGAGAGAGAGAGAGAGAGAGAGAGAACATAAGAAAGAAGGAACACTGCAGCAGGCCTACTGGCCCATTCGAGGCAGGTCCAAGTCTCCAACCGGCTTAAGCCAATGCCTCGACACAGCCAGGTCAGGTTATATTCGCTTAAGGAAGGAGCACGGCATCTGACCTAGTAGCATAAGCTAGTCAGGACCAACTCACACCCACCCGCACCCACTCATATATTTATCTAGCCGACCACCTGGATTTAACCTTCTCTAGGTAAACTCCAGGTAGTCAAGTCACTTCCACTTAAGGAATTAGTACGGCATCTGACCTAGTAGCACAAGCTAGTCAGGTCCAACTCACACCCACCCACTCATGTATTTATCTAACCTATTTTTAAAACTACACAACTTCCCAACCCCTATGACGGTACTCGGGAGTTTGTTCCACTCATCCACAGCTCTATTCCCAAACCAGTGCTTTCCTATATCCTTCCTGAATCTGAACTTTTCCAACTTGAAACCATTGTTGCGAGTCCTGTCTTGGCTGGATATTTTCAGCACGCTATTTACATCCCCTTTATTTATTCCTGTTTTCCATTTATACACCTCAATCATATCCCCCCCTAATTCTACGCCTTTCTAGAGAGTGCAGATTCAAGGCCCTCAGTCTATCCTCATAGGGAAGATTTCTGATACATGGGATCAACTTTGTCATCCTCCTCTGTACGTTTTCCAGTGCATTTATAGCCATTCTGTAATACGGTGACCAGAACTGTGCAGCATAATCTAAATGAGACCTAACCAAAGATATATAGAGTTGAAGAACAACCTGAGGACTTTTATTATTTATACTTATTGATATGAAGCCAAGGATTCTGTTAGCTTTATTGCGAACACTTATGCACTGTTGTCTTGGTTTCAGATTACTGCTAACCAGAACTCCTAAATCCTTCTCGCAATCACAAGTATTAAGATCTACAGTATTCAGTTTATATGTGACATGGTTATTGTCTTGCCCAACATTTAGAACTTTGCATTTGTCTACATTAAACTGCATCTGCCACTTCTCCGACCACTGCATCAGTCTATTCAAATCATCCTGGAATTTTCTTCACCTGGCCTCGCTTCTAGCTTTCTATCCATTCTCTCAGACTTGATAATGGTAAACGATAGGTCGAAATGTCTCCTGCTTACTCTTCGAAGTATGGGTTATTTTGCACATAACTCGCACTCTAGAGTGGGTCTGATCAGATGAGACTTAATAATGGTCCAGGAAGAACCGAAACGTCATATAAAATGCCCTCCCTAAATTGTGGGTTATTTATAATTTTTTTCGGCACGAATTAAGTCAGCACGATACTGTGACCTTTATTCTTCAAATGCAGGGAGGGAGTGAACTGTTGAGTACAGCACGTAGTGTGACTTATTCTACTGCGAACTGCGCACATCTCGTCTGGTATTGTTGTAGGGCACTGTTCAGCAAATGAATATCACGAGCTCTATACATAATCGCTTTGTAATCTCCGGACTGATGGATGTCGAAACTCGGGGATTACTATGAAAATTTCCCCTCAATTTTTGTACATCAGCGAGTCATAGAATTCAGGAAATACATTGCGTGTACAAATTCCCGACGTGCTGAGTGGAAGTACTGCAGGAGTTTGACAATTGGGATCATCGAACATAAATATGAGTGCAAAAGGAATGAGCTAAGTAAAGCGTGCATGGTCCACACAGACGCAGATGGATTCCTGATGAGTTGACCCATCTCACAGATCATCACGAAGCCGGAGCTCATTAGATGCCGTTTGGAAGCTTCTCTGATTGCAGTAACAATCACACAAAATACAGATGTTAAAACTATCATCACTCTAGCACTCCTAACCACCCAACAACCTTCGCCCTGTACATCGCTGGCCGTCAGGTAAAACACTAAATCACACTTCCACTCGTTGCCTTTCTGACTATACAAGCCTATGAAAGATAAGGTGAACCATAGAACTGACGAGGGAAAAAGGTGGGTGGTGCACTGAGGCATTTGTGGAGACAAAAAAATTATTCATGGAGGCGAAAATGTGAATATATCAAGAGTACAGTGGTACCAAGACTTTTGTGTGTGAAGAATAGATTCTAAACGTTGCAGCAAGGATACTAGAGGCTATGGAGATGTATCTGGGGGCAATATGTGGTGTGAATATTATGCAGAAAATTCGTAGTTTGGAGATTAGGAGGTGTGGGGGTACTAAAAATAGTGTTCAGAGTACTAAGAAGCGGTTGTTGAGATGATTTCGACATTTAGAGAAGATAGAGCAAAATAGAACGACTTGGAGGGTTATGAATCTGCAGGAGGGAAGGAGTGGTGGTGGTCTTCCTTTGACAGGAGGTTTGTGTGCGAGGAGCTTGGACATCCAATGGGCGTGTATGAGCGAGTTACGAGTGAATGGAGACAAGTGGTTTTTATGACTTTACGTGCTGTTGGAGTGTGAGTAAGGTAACATTTATGAAAGGATTGGGGAAACTGGTTATCAGGACTTGAGTCCAGGAGTTTGTATGTACAGTGCCTGCACTCTGAAGGAGGGGTGGGGATATTGCAGCTTGAGGGGCTTCTGAGTTATAATGTCGGCACGCCTCTGACAAGACAGTGATAAGAGTGATAGTGAGTGTTCCTTCTTTTACGGGTCACCTTACCTCACTGGGAAACGGCCGGTGTGCTAAAAAATGGAGAGACCCAAGGTACCAGTACCAAAAAAGTTCCCAATATGATGCCCTGAAGTTTTTGCATTTTGTGTGTTTTTCCACTACTTGTCAGCATCATATACATTTATTATCGGTTTATCTATTTGAGATTACCAATTAGTAATTGCTTATTTTTTGAGTGAACAGAAAAAGCTCATTCCGCCCTCTCTCTCCCTCTCTCTCTCTCGTGTGTGTGTGTGTGTGTGTGTTTCATCATTGTATACACTTGTGAAACGCTCAATTACAGCTGGATGACAACACAACAGTTAGTATTACCACAATTTTATGATCACGGTGTTCAGAAAAATGCCAATTACAATAAAAATGATCATTTTCAAGTTTTTATATATCGAGCCACTAAGATAATACAAAATCTAATGCAGAGATATGTAAAAAACAATTGCTGCTGCTAAACATCACTTCACATTCATATTTGGTAATGCAGATAGTTATAGATACTACCAACAATTAACAATTATTTACAAAACATCCACACTTGCGAAAAAGTTTAGACGACTTTTCAGTCTATCTTGGCTTTTGTCAATAGTCCAAGACGGACCAAAAAATCTTAATTTTTTTCGTAAATTTGGATATTTTGTGAATTGTTCCAGCCAGGTTGTGACTTGTATTCTCCATTAAGCCTTATCGCCAAGGAAAATCACATGGCAAGCTTCACTGTCACAAGATGACCTGTTTACCGGAGCAGGCAGCGTGGTGGCGCAGGTGAATGTTGAGAACACAGGTGAAGATGGGGTAACCAGTGGGTCAACAGTAGGCAATGACTGCAGGGTCAGTTGACTTAACCATGCTAGACTCAGTGGTGTGAGAGTAACAACTGCTGAATGTCAAGTGTGTATACCAGGGTAATGGAGGGTTTACGCCTGAATCAGCTTTTCATGTATGTGTGTTCATCGCATTCCGGTCATCAGAGTGAAGCCTCTCTGTGCTGGCGGCGAATGTAAGTGTGAGAAATGTTGAATGTGAGGCAGTTAGAGCTAGGATATCTGCACAACTCTGGCGCTAGCATATTCTGCGGACTTTAACACTGGGACTATTAGAATGCTATATACGATACCATGGATATGGTTTAATTATTATTATTATTATTATTATATGTTAAACCTATCACGGTCATGCAGCGCTAGGGGTAACAGGAAGCAATTATCTTCTATCTTTGGGAAGGTTAGGCCCAATTCCTTGGCTCAAGAACCCCCCCTCACCGGCTCCAAAGAACCTGCTTGGAATGGTTTAAATTAAATCAATTTAGATTTATAAAGGATGTAGGCATGTAGAATGTCACAAGAAACTTCCCAAGTAGCGTCTTTCAACAGAATACATTGCTTAGCTTTAAAAGTTAGACAAATACATCCGTGATAATGATAATACTGAGTAAAACCGACATAGCATGGGCCAGTAGATGCATAAGACACATGGGTCACAGTTTTGTTTTATTCATGGGCTGACAGTCTTTTATTACATCAGTAATATGAAGGGCCAGTAGACCTATTGAAGTGCTCCTCTTATTCAGTTACGTCTTACACTATAGCCTGCGGTACAATACGTACGGAACACCCTAAATACTGGGAGATCTGCCAGACTGACGCTTACTTTGCTAAGAGATCCCGTGGACTTTAGATTATAAGACCCCAAGGACTTTAATACCAGCAGTGCCAGGATAGGAGGATCTTAGAAGGCCCAAGATATTCTTAGCAGCTGGAAGCTCTGGTGGTTCTTAGCGTGAATCGTAGCCACTGGCTTGGGAGGCAGCGATATGAGAGATCATTACGCTGGTGATGCAGGAGCGGCTTTAATTGTGTTGACGAGAAATTATGCAATTAATGCAACATCCCCAACGTCTTTGTTGAGATTTTACCTGAATGGAAATATCCGCAGAGCTGAGTAATGCAATAATAAATGAAGCAGTGAATACTTGGAAATTCTGAGGTGATGAAGGGATTTGGTGTTCTTATTTAGCAAAATTTGATATACCAGCAACGTGCTGCTACCCGCTTGTATATGATAGTTATATAGTGGGAATAAAAGCTAACAGTTCCACTGTCATATTCTATCAAGTCGGATGAATTTTATACGTAAGTGTTGAAATCTGTCAGCCTGAGCTGGATATTTCAATAGGGCAATGAGGATAAAGTCATGTATTTCATTAAAGTTTCATCAGAAGCTTCAATGATTTCGTTCTGGTGAAGCTGAGGTTTCTATTACTTGGTAATAACCATCGCTAAGACTGACCTATCCCATACACGGGATAAAAGGAATTTCTATGAAGATGTCTCCATCAGGGAGCGGGCAACAAAAATTAATTATATATACTATAGGAAAGAAAAGAAGAAGAAGAAAGGAGGAAGTTAAAGGGAGAATGGTGGGAGAAGGAGAGAATGGTGGGAGGAGGAGGAGGAGGGAAGAATGGAGGATGAAGGAGGAGGGAAGAATGGAGGAAGAAGGAGGAGGGAAGAATGGAGGAAGAAGGAGGAGGGAAGAATGGAGGAAGAAGGAGGAGGGAAGAATGGAGGAAGGAGGGGATAATGGTGAGAGGAGGGGAAAATGGTGGGAGGAGGGGATAATGGTGACAGGAGGAGGAGATAATGGTGACAGGAGGAGGAGGAGGGGGGATAATGGTGACAGGAGGAGGAGGAGGGGGGATAATGGTGACAGGAGGAGGAGGAGGGGGATAATGGTGAAAGGAGAGGAAAATGGTGGGAGGAGAGAAGAATGGTGGGAGGAGGGGAGAATAGCCGGAGGGGGAGGGGAGAATAGTACAAGGGAAACGGGAAGGAGGAATAGGAGGAGGAGGAGGAGGAGGAGGAGGAGGAGGAGGAGGAGGGGGAGGAGATAGCGCTTGTAGATGGGGTTCAATTTTCTGATCGTTTGACTCGGAATGAGGACTACGACCTGAGAATATTTCTTCCTTTGTCTCCTAAACTTTAAACAAGGATTTCGGCAGAAGGGCGCAGCAGGCAATTTGGGGCTCCAAATTGTTCCATTACAAAAGAAGGAAGCATGCGTGGTAGGGTGGAATTACTTGCTCAGAGTAGCTGGCCCACTTGTCTAAGCGAACGGAATTTATGCTTGTCGAATTTAGTCAGTATTGAAATGTTTATTCATGTAGTGAGGGGATGATTGTTGGAGGGAAAGAGGGAAGAGTGAGGAAAGGGTATGAAAGAGGGGGAGAAAAGCATGGGTATAAGAAATAGATGAAAGGGGAAAGAATCAGTTAGGTTACTTAAGATTCGTCAGAAAAGCAGACAATTGTTTCCTGACGAGGGTCTTAGTCATACATATGAAGACCCGCCACTGAAGCTGTTGGTCATCTGACTAAGGATCTCCTCTGGCTTACCATTCCACACCTTTAATTTTTTTTAATCACTATCACTTTTTTGAATCACTATTACATCGAAGAGGCGTTAAACCTGTAGAGGGTACACCATACAGCACCTGAGGATTGGGAGGGTAAGTTGCTATTTTGTAACTATGCTTTTCAGTCTCCGAACTTTCTGGTAGTTGGCTTGTTGCCTCTCTTATTGTATGTAAAGTTTTCATGCCAGCAGTGGCCGGAGGAAGTGGAGTGTGGGGACAGAGCCTTCTGCTTTTCAATCTTCGACTCGTACGCCTAGTTATTATACGACATAACTTAATCTATAAAGAAGTAGATAGTTAGCAGTTAACCCTCGCGCATATTTCCAAATCCTCTGCTGTCTTTCACATGTACTACCATGTACTCTTTCGAATTCAGCTTGAGAGAGAGAGAGACTTATCCACGGACATTACCTCCAGAGAATGTAACCCTTCCTGGAGAACTGGAGCTTTCCTCCCTTTCCTTGGCTTAAACCGAATTTCCTTCCATTCTTCAGGCACTATTTAACGCTTACAGATTGAGTTCTTCCCCATACTAATAATAAACAAAAACAACCTTGATTGATCAAAAGTATTAGTTATCCTAGAATTGTTTAATTAAAATATATTAATTCTAGTTCTTATGAAATCACATTCCGCACAGTTATTCTATTTCTCTCTCTCTCTCTCCCAGGTCTTAAACAAAATCATTCTCTTACCTTTTATGCCTGCGTCTCTTCTCCACAACGGTAGCGAGGAAAAAAATGAGCCAAAAAATATAGATAGAAAGCCACAAAAAAAAAGATTGTAGAAAGATGTCAAAATATATAAATATCCGGATTGCCACGAAAAGGACGTGTGTTGGTGGCGCTTCCGGGCTTTTGGTGAAGTCTTGAAAAAAGCAGTCAGAGCAGAGATGCTGAAATGTTCTTTAAGACTAGCTGAGAGATACTTTTTTGCATTCTTTATATTTTTCTTCTTCGTTTCCTCCTCTGCTGCTTCACTATTGTCGTTCTTCTCCATTCCACTTCATCCTTTTCTTCTTTCTCTTACTTCTACTCTTACTCTTCCCCTTCTTTATCCTCCATCTTTTGCACCTCCTCCTCCTCCTCTTCCTCCTCTTCGTATTTTACTTCGTCTTTCTCCTCTTCGTATTTTACTTCGTCTTCCTTTTCTTTCTCTTCGTCTTTTACTTCGTCTTTCTCTTTTACTTCGTTTTTCTCTTCCTCTTCTACTTCGTTTTTCTCTTCGTCTTTTACTTCATCTTTCTCTTCCTCTTCGTCTTTTACTTCATCTTTCTCTTCCTCTTCGTCTTTTACTTCATCTTTCTCTTCCTCTTCGTCTTTTACTTCATCTTTCTCTTCCTCTTCGTCTTTTACTTCATCTTTCTCTTCCTCTTCGTCTTTTACTTCATCTTTCTCTTCCTCTTCCTCTTCGTCTTTTACTTCATCTTCGTCATTGTATTTTTTCCAGCATTATCTAGTGTTTTTGTTATTATTCTTCCTCCTCTCCCTCCAGTCTTCTCAAAAGCTGACTACATTTTTTGAACATAATATTAAAACGCTTCTCTTTGTGCAGCTGAAAGATTTTCCGATTCCAAATGTGAGTTTCTCAATTCTTCTCGTCTCACTCTGAAGTAAATGGAAGAGATGAACCACGATAAATGATGAATCTGGCAGAACACGGGAAAATAAATGGGTTATGATGAATGTGAAAGTGAAACGTCATGGATGTGGCAGAATACGAAATGCTACGCATGCGGCGCGCACGCACACACACACACACGCACACACACACGCACACACACACGCACACACACACGCACACGCACACACACACACACGGAATAATTGTAGCATAGGGACAGACGTGATAACGGAGTCAGAGCGAATCATCAGTGTGTCTGAGCGAAACGTGCTAAATGCACCATAGACCAGAGAGGGAGAGAGGTAATACAGCACGGAGCGAAATGTGAGAAATGTCAGACCGAAACGTAAGAAGTATCAGGAAACACGTATATTTAAAATATTTGTAGTGGAATAGAGATATGGACGGAAGAATGAAGGAGATGAGAAGAGGAACTAAACCTGTTGAGCAGGTGAAGAGAAGAGGAATATAGTGGAAAGTTCAATAAGGAGGGCAAGAAAAAAAATCAATAAGCTGGAAAAAAAGAGAAAAAACGTAAAGTAAAAAGAGAGGGATAAGATAAACAGAAAAAGAAGAAAATAATGAGTGGAAAAAGCAAGCTAGTGAAAATGAACCAAAAATAAGCGAACAAGAAAGAAGTAAAAAATGAATGATGAGGTATGAAAGAAAACGGGAATAACTGGGTGAAAACAAAACAGTATTGTAGAAACATATGAAGATAAAAAAAAGACAAAGGAAAAAGAAAAATGGGGGGGGGGGGAAGAAAAAAAATCACAATTTCTTTTGCAGAAAGGGTCTGAAATATGGAATATATTAATATTCCGAGGATACATAACTTCAATGTGAGAGGGGCACATACAGGCGCAAAAGAGTGGTAAAAAAACAGAAAGTTTCGATGATTTAAAATCTAGACTGAGAATGGGAACAGCGGCACATACCACTGAGAGGTCACTGACAGCGGTACAGGCGACAGAGAGGTCACTGACAGCAGTGAAGGCAACAGACAGGTTACTGACAGCAGCGCAGGCAACAGACAGGTCACTGAAAAAACGCAGACAACAGATACGTCACTGACAACAGCACAGGCAACAAGTAGGTCACTGACAACAGCACAGGCAACAAGTAGGTCACTGACAACAGCACAGGCAACAAGTAGGTCACTGACAACAGCACAGGCAACAAGGGTCACTGACAACAGCACAGGCAACAAGTGAGGTCACTGACAACAGCACAGGCAACAAGTAGGTCACTGACAACAGCACAGGCAACAAGTAGGTCACTGACAACAGCACAGGCAACAAGTAGGTCACTGACAACACACAGGCAAGAGGTCACTGACAACAGCACAGGCAACAAGTAGGTCACTGACAACAGACAGGCAACAAGTAGGTCACTGACAACACCACAGGCAACAAGTAGGTCACTGAAACACCAGGCAACAAGTAGGTCCTGACAACACCACAGGCAACAAGTAGGTCACTGACAACAGCACAGGCAACAAGTAGGTCACTGACAACAGCACAGGCAACAAGTAGGTCACTGACAACAGCACAGGCAACAAGTAGGTCACTGACAACAGCACAGGCAACAAGTAGGTCACTGACAACAGCACAGGCAACAAGTAGGTCACTGACAACAGCACAGGCAACAAGTAGGTCACTGACAACAGCACAGGCAACAAGTAGGTCACTGACAACAGCACAGGCAACAAGTAGGTCACTGACAACAGCACAGGCAACAAGTAGGTCACTGACAACACCACAGGCAACAAGTAGGTCACTGACAACACCACAGGCAACAAGTAGGTCACTGACAACACCACAGGCAACAAGTAGGTCCCTGACAACACCACAGGCAACAAGTAGGTCACTGACAACAGCACAGGCAACAAGTAGGTCACTGACAACAGCACAGGCAACAAGTAGGTCACTGACAACAGCACAGGCAACAAGTAGGTCACTGACAACAGCACAGGCAACAAGTAGGTCACTGACAACAGCACAGGCAACAAGTAGGTCACTGACAACAGCACAGGCAACAAGTAGGTCACTGACAACAGCACAGGCAACAAGTGGGTCATTGACAACAGCACAGGCAACAAGTGGGTCACTGACAACAGCACAGGCAACAAGTAGGTCACTGACAACAGCACAGGCAACAAGTAGGTCACTGACAACAGCACAGGCAACAAGTAGGTCACTGACAACAGCACAGGCAACAAGTGGGTCATTGACAACAGCACAGGCAACAAGTGGGTCACTGACAACAGCGCAGGCAACAAGTAGGTCACTGACAACATCTAACACTCACAGCAAAACCACATTAAAAACTACACTTCAAAGGGATATATTTTGGAGCCAACAAATGGCGAGTTAGATTCCAGACGAAATCAACACACTGCAAGGTCTTTCAGTGCAAGGAATGGAGGAGGATCGATCCTCCGTTCTCTAATCGCAAGACTTACACACTAGCTTGCTGTCGAGAGTGTCCGATGACAGAGATGCCAAAGGTGAAGGGAGAAGTACACAACACTTCCTATATTATGAGCGAGAGCTTAACATGAAGACACTCTTGGCTGGAGTGGTGCATGAGCTGGAATGGGAACAGTGTAGCCTGGAAAGGAAAGTGTGGCCTGGAATGGGAACAGTATGGCCTAGAATGGGAATAGTGTGGCCTGAAATGGTGTCAGTGTGGCCTGGAATACCTGGAGTTTACCTGGAGAGGGTTTCGGGGGTCAACGCCCCCGCGACCAGGTCTGAGACTAGGCCTCATGGTGGATCAGGGTCCGATCAACCAGTTTGTTACTGCCGGCCGCACGCAAACTGACGTAAGAACCACAGCCCGGTTGGTCAGGTACTGACTTTAGGTGCCTGTCCAGTGCCTTCTTGAAGACAGCCAAGGGTCTATTGGTAATCCCCCTAATGTATGCTGGGAGGCAGTTGAACAGTCTAGGGCCCCGGACACTTATGGTGTTCTCTCAGTGTACTCGTGGCGCCCCTGCTTTTCATCGGGGGAATGTTGCATCTCCTGCCGAGTCTTTTGCTTTCATAGGGAGTGATTTTCGGGTGCAAGTTTGGTACCAATCAAATGGCCAGTTAGATTCCAGATAGTGTTGTCCCTGTTCAGCTGCCTTTTTCCCGTTAGTAACAAATTTATGTTCAATACAGACATTAACCTTTCTAATATTGGCTCATTTGACCGAAAATTACATGCAGCCGTCAGTTAATAAGGGATTTGGTTATATAATAAAAAATCACACTTCATTTGCAATTCAATGAAAGGCTTGTAGAATTATCATTATTATAAAGAAGACCTAAACCCTTGAGATTCATAAAGCTCCTGGGTAATCTAGTATGAAATCAAGATAGGGAGCGTAGTTTATGTTCCTTTTTCCTAGAGTCCTTCACTAGTAAACACTTGAAGATTTCCACAGTTGCCTAGATCATAGAGTACACTGGCTATAAAAACAAATTTACAGTAAATATAATCTGCTTATAAAGAATCATTTTCCCATTTCCAAGTAACTAGTATGGATGTACTTATGTGTCCGTGAACAATTATAACGTCGTGAGCAATATCAAAACAATTTATGTCTGTCTGTCTGTCTGTCTCTTTCTCTCTCTCTCTCTCTCTCTCTCTCTCTCTCTCTCTCCCACCCTCCCTCTCTCTGAACTTTAAAGAGAGCGACAACACCTGGTTGGTGAGGGTCCGGACGTGACTATTGTAAAGGGTGAGAAGCTGGCAGGTAAAAAACAAAGGCCCGGAGCTGGGATTCAAGCAAATATATTCTTTTCAGAAGCGGTCTTATTTTTTAAATAGAATTTGCGTGTGTATCTTTCTCGGAAGACCATAGGGAAAAGAGAACTGATGAGGGAAGAATTCTTGAGTGTGTGTGTGTGTGTGTGTATTTGTATTTGTTTACTTCCTCTAGCTGAAGTTGTGTGGTTGAGTCTCAGCTCCTGGCCCAGTATAACTACATATGACCATAAATGATTAAGATACAAAAAGCAGATGACGTTTCTCTTGTACAGCAGGCGAAACGTTGTATGGCTAAAGATTCTTAGTTACTGACAACTAATCAACCATCTTCCAATCTTCGACATCCTAACTCCCTTAATCGCCTCTCTTAATCACCTCACAATCTCTCGTAACATTTAAACAGTTAAAACCCCTCGAAATCTCTTTCATAACACAATTCCCACGTCGGGTGCCAAACACATGATGTATCATGGTCTTTGATATTTCGCCTCCAACCTCCAGACCTGCCCCCCATATCAACCCCCTACTTCCTCTCCCTCCATCATCTAAGCCCATGTCCTACTACCACCCTCGTCACTAACCCCATCTCAGCCATCTTTTCCCCCTCCCCTTCCCCTATCACCCAGAACTCGCATCCCTCCCCAGTCCCGTCCTCCCCAACGAACCCCCTTTCGACACCAGGATTTGTTGAACTCTGGGATCAAAGTGAAAAAGATCGCAGCGGGGAGGATTTATGGAAATTCAATTTACCTTTGCAGCTTTTGCTCATCCCATGGAAAGAAAGCATGAAAAATGCATGTATGAATTCATATGATGGTGGTAAGAAAGAACGAGAGAGAGAGAGAGAGAGAGAGAGAGAGAAAGAAGAGAAATGAAGGAGGAAATATAAGAGATTTTCTAAATTAAAAAGCCGCTGTTTACATTTATTAAGCAAAACATCTTTTGTTTGCTTCTTGGAATTTTATTCGATCCACTTCTCCCAAAAATAGTAAGAAACTTTTTTTTTTCTTGGGGAATTTTCACCTCTACGAAAGAGCAATGTAAAGAATCTTTTTTTTCTTCTTTTGCTTGTCAGATCCAGTTATTATTATTATTATCGTAAATTGTCATGGGAGATTTAGAATCCTTTCGGGGTTAGCTAATACCATTAATAATAATAATATTATTATTCTGTGAGTCTAAACGAGAGTGACGTTAAAGAGGATGATTTCCCACCACACAAAAAAAAAATACTAACCAAAAACAAAAGCAACAATCACCACATCATTAGCAAACAAGGAAAACAATAACCATGCCATCAGCAAACAAGGAAAACAATAACAACGACGCCATCAGCAAACAAGGAAACCAAGAGCAAATTCGCCAAAAACAAATAAGGAAAATAAGGAAAACAAAGGAAACCACACCAGAAAAAGAAAATAACATCAACAAACAAGAGATGCTATCACATACACCATCAGCAAACAATGAAATAACACGCACACTATCAGAAAATAATGCAAAATGACACCCATATCATCAGCAAACAAAGAAACGTAATCAATCAGATTATCATAAGGAAAACAACACGCACATCATAAATAATGGAACTAGTGTCACCCACACCATCAGCAAACGAAAGTATCGGCAAATAATGCAAGCAAAAGCATCGACATCAAAACAATCACACCCTCAGTCACAAACAACCACACTATCAGGCCACATACAATAACCACACTATCAGGCCACATACAATAACCACACTATCAGGCCACATACAATAACCACACCATGAGCACACAAACAACAGCACCCACTCCCTCAGCACACATTAGCACCTACACCATTACCACAAACAATAGCAGCCACATTATCTCCAAACAAACCTCTTTTTATTAACACCTTTGCAGCCATTAACCAAGAGGGAAGAAGAAAGAGGAGTTTCATTAACTAAAATTTGGCCTGAGAATTAGGAATTACAATGAAGAAGTGATACGTGCTGGCCACCCCAGTGGTTTAATTAGCAAAGTTGGTAATCCACGTTCAATGCTCTGTTCCTCCTTCGCTGTAATCCAGGGCTTTGGAGGAGATCGCAAAATGAAGAAGAGAATGAGGAAGGAGGGGCATAGAGAGCGGAAGCATGCTTCCTGTTTTCCCCTGGTTTTCTCTTTCTTTCTATTTCTCTCTCATTTACATAATGGTGTTGCAATGGTAAGGTTAAATATACTACCTTGTTTTACAAGCTAAGAGCTGTTACCTACCTCAGCTCATTAAAAGCCTTCCCCAACATTATCTATCAGGGGTTTTATGTAGCTTTGAAACAGTTTTCAGATTACACACACACAGGAACAGTTCTAATAAGCTTACGATTTCCTGCATTTATTAAATAAGAAGAGAGATTCATCCTCAGCTTGTCAAAGCCTCATCTCTATAGTAGTTAACTGAGAAGTATACTTTTAAGATTAAGCTAATGCCTGCCCGTCTTGAAGTATAACAGCTATCTTCTAGTTATATACGAAGTTGAGCCAAGAGGGGTGAACCTTAATAAAATTGGTCTTGAACATAATTTTAAGGACATAATTTTTCCACTATTCAAGGAAGAGTTTGCTGAAATGAAGTCGAATCCAGGCCTGCCCAGGTGAGTGGCGAGTCATGTTACAAATATGAAGTATGAAGATCAATGATGGGAAGTAGGGCATATAATCTGTGGCATGCAAAGAGTACGTTACACTTTATTCCGAGCATGTACACACTCCCATATAGGCTGCCTCTCAACCAGCGAACCAGGTTTAAAGGTAAGGTTACCCATCGTTAAATCAGTACCTTGGTTCATTAACCAATCACAGGCGGGCCTGCCAAGGGCTGAGGCGATGTGGTTTCACTCGCAGTCAGCCCTTGCCGGACTTGCTTCTAGCTGGTTGAAGAACGAGCTATCTCTCTGGCTTCTGTCTTTGCCTTTAAACAACGTGTGGTACACTTACATTTCAACTCCATGTACATAGACTCCATGAGCATAGTGTACATAAGTGTACATAGCTGTATCTAAGTGGTGAAGGACAATACAAGTTAAATACTACTGCTGTGTTTATTTTCGCTCCAAACCCATTACGACCAGGTCAACAGGCCATTATTACCTGTGTTCGTAATATAATTCAAGAAAGTAGTGTACACTCATGCCCTCTATAATCTCAAGCAATAATGAGAAGTAGATTATTATTTGATTATTAAATATTGTCACTATAATTATTATTCTTATATCCTGGAAGACTCAATAAAAGATAGTCTGATTCAGAGTGTGAGTTATCACAGTTGTTCTTTGCTGATGATAGTTCTTTTGGGAGAATTTGGGAGGCTAAGTAAAAGGTGGAAATTATAAGTGAACATAAAACAAGAGCAAGGTGATGAGAGTAACAATAAGTATAGGAAATAAAAAAATGGAAATCAGATTGGTCCACTCTGCAGTGTAGATACACCTGGGTGCTTTACTTTTCCTAGTTACCTTGCTTGTAACATTCATCAGATGATTTTCTGGGATCGTTGCAGAGTTATTTACGGTTTCCCCTCACCAGAGTCGCTATGTATTTCACGAAAATCTGTTTACCATGATACCACAAAAACAATTAAAAAAGAGCATTGCACGTGCAAGCAGAGATTAATATTTTCAGCTGCCTTGACATTGTCGTAGAAATACAAAAAAGACGAGAAAACCGGAAGAGGTCTACTCACGACTTCCTCTCAATTTTTTTTTTTACACAGGGTTTTACAAGGTTCACTTAAAGGTTTCTAACTTTATTTACAAGCTAAAAGTTGTTACCTACATCAGTTCATTTTAAATCCTTTTTATTGATAAGAGATATACAAATATGGAACAGGATGAGGTTGGAACCATCTGTGGGCCAGCGATTTCATTTGGTCATCTGATTATATTTCGTTCATGTCATTATGCTGTACGAACATGTTCCAAACTCGAGTCATCCTAGAAATACATGATCTCAGATGAAGTGATGTTCTGCAGAAGGGTACAGTCAGAGTGTAGTTGCTGCTTGCTGCCCGTCTTGTTGTGGTACTTTGACAATATTGGCCTAGTGCGTAACAGTAAGGCCACCCACATTCCTCCGGTGTTTAAGATTCTGCTGAAATGACATCTGTCCAGTCTGGGTCCAAGCGAGAGACGAAGTCGTCTTGCTCTGTTCTCTATTCTGTCAAGAAGTTACAGATGAGACGGGGGCAGGCAATCCAAGAAAGTGGAACATACTGAATGTGCGAGCGTACTTGTGCCTCGTGCAGAATCTTGCAACCTCTACTGTCGAGCAAATGCGAAGTGCTGTAAGCTTCCTGGCAGCTTTGTTTCCAACATTTACAACGTGGTTCTTCATAGTCAGTTTGGAGTCAAATTTTACCCCAAGGATATCTACTTCATCCTCTGGTACCAACATTTTCCCATTCATTCTTACCATTGCTCCAGCATTACAATCATGGTGCCTAGCGACCATCATTACTTGTGTTTTCTCAGGAGCAAATGTGACCTGCCATCGTTTTCCCCAGGCTGATATAGCTGTAAGCTGGTGATCGATGTAACTCAGAGCAGCTGGTATTTCCTCTCTTAGATAAGTAAATGTCAGGGTACAGTCGTCTGCACATTTCATAACAATGGCCCAAGCACACACTTTCTCTTTCCTTTTCTCACTCTCTCCTTTTCTCTCCCCCCTCTCTCCCTCCGGTAAAGCACTTATTAAAGTCAGAAAGGTACCATAAGGCATTCATTACTCAGGTAACTTTTACCACAGTTAAATGGTTGGCGGTCGAGAATCCAGAAAAGCGTGGTTCCATTACTTGGATTAATTAATGCAAGGGGGAGAAGAATGAGAGAGAGAGAGAGAGAGAGAGAGAGACGGGGGGGGAGGGGAGAGGGATGTGGGTGGCCTTACTGTTATGTACAAGGCCAACATTGTCAAAGTACCACACTTGGCTCTACTTCGAGGACAGAGAGAAGCAAGCTTCTATACCACAAGACGGGCAGAAAGCAGCAACTTCACTCTGGCTGTACCCTTCTGCAGAACATCACTTCATCTGAGATCATTTATCCCCAGGATGACTCGAGTCTGGAACACATTCGTACAGCATTATGATGTCAACTAGATAAAGTCAGTTGATCAAATGAAAATGTTGGCACACAGATGGCTCCAACTTCATCCTGTTCCCTACTTGTATGTTTCATAACAATAAAAATGCTTTCAAATGAGCAGATGTAGGTAACAGCTCTTAGCTTGTCAATAAAGTTAGGAACCCTTAACTTGTAAATAGATTGTCAATAAAGCTAGGGATCCTTAACCTAACCTTGTCAAACCCTGTGTAAAAGAGTGAGAGAGACAGACAGACAGACAGACAGAGACAGAGATGCATACACACACCCTTCCAAGAGTATATTCACTGCTGCTCTCAGTGCAAACCCTTCACGAGATCATCTTCAGAATTTATTAAAAATGACAAGCATTTATGTTACTGTGGTTAATTGGGATTACAGCCCATCGACCTCACAAAGGACCATTAAGGGTTCATGTACCAGTTCACGAACGATAAATTATTCCCTAAAATAGGGATTAAACTCTCATCATGTATACACAAAGGTATACACCTCTCGTTGCACATACCCTTGGCAAGCGTAGTGTGGACACTAAAATAAAGTTATTTACAGCTTAAATAAGAAAAAAATAAATTTCATGTAGTCTTACAGAAATATTTGAAACAGTTGAGGGAAAAGAAAATAATTTGTAGGCAAACTAAAAAAAAGCCGAAATGTTATGAATGCTGTTATATATACAAAATATAATTTGTAGGCAAAAGAAAACCGAGTATAAAATGTTTCCTCTTTCCAAGGTTGAGATCATTTCCTCCCTGAGGAGGAGGTCGCCCCTAGGGTAAACTTAAGAACACTTGCTGACCAAAGGAACAAATGGGTGCGATCTATAACAGTGTTGTGAGTTAAGAAATGGGGAAGTAGGAAAAAGGAAGGAGGGGAGGGGAATGTGGAACGAGGTAGGAGGGGAGGGGAATGTGGAACGAGGTAGGAGGGGAGGGGAATGTGGAACGAGGTAGGAGGGGAGGGGAATGTGGAACGAAGTAGGAGGGGAGGGGAATGTGGAACGAAGTAGGAGGGGAGGGGAATGTGGAACGAAGTAGGAGGGGAGGGGAATGTGGAGTGATGTAGGGGAGGGGAATGTGGAACGAAGTAGGAGGGGAGGGGAATGTGGAACGATGTAGGGGAGGGGAATGTGGAACAATGTAGGGGAGGGGAATGTGGAACGATGTAGGGGAGGGGAATGTGGAACAATGTAGGGGAAAGGAATGTGGAACAATGTAGGGGAAAGGAATGTGGAACAACGTAGGGGTATTAGAATGTGGGAACGATACAAGGAGAAGAAAATGGAAACGAAATGGGAGGACAAAGCAGGAATGAGGGAAGAAGGGGAGTGGGAACTAAGAAGAGTAGGAAGTGGAAATGGAACTGGATATGAGAACGAGGAAGCAGTGGTGAAGGAGGGGGCAAGTGAGAGAAAAGAATGCACTGGAGTGGGGAGGGGAGACATTGAGAACATTGAAAAAAAGAGGAGTGCGGACGAGACAGAAAAGGAATGGGAAGAAGGAATGAAGAGGGTTAGGAGTATATTTTGGTTTCAGCTGATAACTCTGAAAACGCCGTCTAGAGGAAACAGTAATTTTTTCACTGTTTTAACGATAGTGAATTAATGACTTGTTGGAAGGAGATTTGGGAGATAAGGGGTGAAGACAGGTGGGGTCATCTCTTATTACCAACCTAGTTTTCCCGTTAAGTCTTCTTTCAGTGGTATTTCATTCGGCATCACTTTACTCCTCTCTCTCTCTCTCTCTCTCTTAATATTAAGAATTTGAAGATTTATAGAACTTACTGAAGATGCAAAAGCTGAGTCACCAGAAAGAAAAAACTTGTTTCCGTTGTATAGAGATCCATGGGTCTCTACCTTCCCAATCCAGCGTTCCAGTGCGCCCATCTTGCTACATCTACTTACACTTAGGTCACACTACACATGCATGTACAAGCACATATATACACACCCCTCTGGGTTTTCTTCGTTCTTACTAGTTCTTGTTTATTTCCTCTTGTCTCCAAGGGAAAGTGGAACAGACGACTAAAATACCGGGAGCAAGGGGCTATTAACCCCTTCTCCTATTTACATTACTAAAGTTAAAAAAAAAAATCTTTTGTTTTTCTTTTTGGGCCACCCCGTCTCGGTGGGATATGGCCGGTGTGTTGAAGATATATATATATATATTGAGAATTCAATATTAAATACTTTTCCAAGATGTTTTTTGTCATCGTAAATGGTGTGTTGTGAAATCTGCTTCATTCTCTGTCTTCTTTCAGTGGATGTACTTAATCAGCGGGTCTGTTAGTGCAAGCATTCACTGTCTGATCTTGTTTCATTACTGTGATACCGAGGAGACAAAGCTATCATAGGTAGTTAGTACGCCGATGATGATGATATGAAGAGACAATCAGAAATAGAACTAGGGGTTGATAATATTGGCAGTGACAATGGAAAAAGAACATCAGTGGAAACTAGATATGTAATCATCTCATTTTAATTAAAATCTTCGCCCACAGACTCGTAGAATCTGTTAGTCTGATCCGTCTTACTTTTCTTACTGCCTCTTTGATAAACATCTCTCCTCATCCCTTCTCTTACTGAAGAATCAGTTCTCTGCTGTGTACACCTATGGCTCTAAATCTTCTAACGGATTACGTTACTCTTCTGTTTTTCCCACCGTATTTTTCGAGGAAGACTGCGGCAGTCGGGTGTTATTTTTACTGCAGTATTATACAATTTTATATCTTAGAACACTGCTTTATAGTGTGGCTGCCCCTTTTTTATGTGTGTTTAAAATCTTACCATCACAAATTATGATGCCCCGTTTATTTTTTTAAAAAAGTGTATCGGATTTAGTCCGCAGGCCTTAATAACAAGACCAAAGGTTCCAGTGAAATAAACCATATCACGGTGGGTTCGAACCCGCGGTCAGAGTTTCAAAACTCCAGACCGGCGACGGTCTGGAGTTTTGAGACTCTCTGACCGCGGGTTCGAACCCCACCCGTGGTATGGTTTGTTTGCAATCGTGTCATTACGATTTCGTGAGTTCCAGTGAAATGGTTGTGGTATAAAACTCACATAGGGACAATTTCTCATATGTCTCATTACAAATAAAATACCACCACCACTCCTATCGATGCCGTCATCCATATCTTTACCATATCAGCCTCATTTGTTACCGTCTCAAACTCACGAAGTGCACGGCACGTGGTCCAGATCTCTAGCCCAAAAATCCCTCTCCTTTTTTATTCAGCGCTGTCGCATCTTTTGCCACACAGAAAAAAAAAAGTTATCTCCTACTAGGTAGCTGGCCATGCAGTTTTTCCTGGTAATCAACCTGCAGACTCCTCTCACTTCCCGCAGTTGAAGATCTTTCAATCCATCGCAAGCAGTTACTCTTTCTCCACTATTTCTGGGCCATAACTCAGCTCTTGACAAATCGCTGACAGCGTTGTTTTTCTGAGTTGGTGACCGGCAAACTTTTCTTAATCAAACTGCACTTGCCTGGCAATCCTCACTTCATCGTTATCTGTTGTGGCAAACATGGCACTGCATTTCATGAAGCTCAAAATCCGTGTGTGATATTCAATACAAGGGGTGGTGAAAGATCGACTACCCGTTCGCAAGTCTGGGTCTAGTCTCTGATCCGTCAGACTCCAGGACCAGCACACGACACTACATTGCGCTCACAACAAACTTGCGCATCTCGAGTGTAAATCCTACTGCGAGAGAAGGGTTTATATCTCGCAATTACGGACGGAGAATCGAGCCTCAACTACTTCAAGAAATTAAAATACTTTAAAGTCTTCACAGTGAAATAAGGACACTTAAATAAAGCATCAAGGCTCCTCAAAACTGTCGAACTTTCCGATTTTATTTAAAAAAATAATCCTATGTCACATGCATTTATTAAAATAAAATTTTAAATTTACTGAAATATTTTTAAAACTAACAAATATGACCAATGTATTCAAGCATTAAGATCGAAGCTGAATTAATTATAAATATACTTTCATGGTTGCCAGATAAAAACCTTTCAGATTTATGTCCATAAAATCGTTTCACTAAATACACAATATATATATATATATATATATATATATATAAAGCAAAGGTTTCTTTCTGTGCGTTTTGACAACCTAACGAGAGAAAGCCTGGCAATCAATAATTTATAAAATAATAAAAATTCTTGATATTAACTTATTGATAATTTAAAATGTTTTAATAAATATTTGTATAAACATTGTTTAATTATACATAAGGGTTATGTATCTTAATAATGAATATATTATGAATAACTGTAATCTTTACCTACAATAATTATGGTCAACAACAATTCATAATAACCATTATTATGTTGAAAATTAATATCACCATAGTCACTGTCATCTTACTATTAATAATATGCATGATAATTAAAAAAAAATCTTTTGAGTCGGTAATATAAACAATCATCTCTGATGAAACGTATGTTTGGAAAATAGCACAGGTGTGCTTAGAAATGTACCTAGTTGGGTGAATCTTGTTAGGACGGCGTGGCACAGTGGATAATGCACTGGCCTGCTGGTTTTAAGACTGGCTTGCCGTGCGTTCGATTCCTTTCTGTTCAGTGAGCCACCAGTTGCCTATACGTCTCATGATAGCTTCAGGTAGAGACCCTCTTTATTTTAATGCGGGGAAGGGGGCCTTGAACCCCAGCTCCGGTAGGCCAGACGATGCCGTAATCACGTACGTCTTGGGTCACCCTCTGACGAAACCAGTGTCAGAAGATATTAGTCTTATTTCTTGAAAAAAACAAAATATCACCATTGCGAGCAAATGTACGCACCACCCACAAAATATAAGCACTTTTCTGACTTAAGCGCCGCTCACAGATACTCTCTGGAGTTCCTAATGTTTCGAAGGAAGAGATTTGCATTTTTTTCTGTAATTTTTTTTAAGAACTTGACTCCAGAGGATAATACAGGAGTTCGTTTGGGTATATATACACATTTATGTATATATTGTAAGTACATACGGAAATATATACTTTATCAACCAATTTGGCCTATAGTTCCTAAGCCTTTCATGTATCCTCATACTCTCACACACCGTCCACAGGATGGATATGGGGATGCACACTAAACTAGCTACTTCGGAGTCAAAACTGAATCTTCGTAAGTAGTAAAAAGTTGCATTTGAAACTCGGGAAACGATATCCGTGGACTTAACGCACAGGGGCCAAATCATCTCTTATACACTTTGTATGAGAATCACCCTATGTGATGGAATACGACAGGGAAACATACTTAGCTTTTGTTCCCACTATTTAACTATCAAATAGAATAAAATAATAGCACATTATTCATGTATTAAATAAAAACATGACTCAAGTGAGAGCCAAAGATTATTATATCCTGACTTCCCAGATCCAGGAGTCCGCATCTGATGGCAGTAATTTACATTTTTTTTTTTTGTTATTGCGCTTAACACAGATTTGGAGGTGAATCTATTTATCTATATCTGTCTACCTCTCTATGTATTTCTTTCTTCTCTCTTTCTCTCTCTCCTAATTCCGATATCCCCATGAATGTTAATATACATAAGGCATTTAAGCTAATTTTATTTATTTTAAAATTCACATATAAAAAAACTTCAAGAGAAATTTTTCCATCGCCAATGAATCATAGATTGATAGTTTAATCTTTTCCGATGAACAACAAATGAAAAGGAAAAAGAAATAAAGGAGATACGTCGACAACATTGGTAATGGGAACAAATAAAAGGATATACATCGACAACGGGGGTAAAAGGGAACAAATAAATGGACATACATCAACAATACACAGGGCCACAGAGGAAGCAAATTGCAAATATAATATACGAATTCTAGCTTGTAAATGGTTATCACGTGACATGATACTGGATACAGAGAGAAAGAGACCTAACAAAGTGCCGCCCGGTGATTTTTAAACCAATACTCATTTTTTGTTTCGGAATATGAACTGTGAATAGGGACTATTTATAAAGGGGCTTCGATATATTAATTGAGTGCTGTGAATTACAGTCCAATGCAGGTATATGTACTGGACGTTGGTGGTATTCTATGGTGCCCATGGATGGTGTGGTGCTAGCTGCCCATTATTGGTGACAAAATAATGAGGAAAGGAAGAGGTAAATTGTGCATTATTGTTGCACAATAATGCACAATTATTTTCATCAAGGCCCGCCCCTTCACCAGACTCAACAAACTTTTTTCGAAGAGACGCTCACATCTCAGAGCTGGATTTCCTCCTCATCCAAAAATATAAACTATATATATATATATATATGTCGTGCCGATTAGGTAAAACTGGTCAATTAGCAAGAACTCATTTAAAATTAAGTCCTTTCTAAAATTTTCTCTTATACGTTTAAAGATATATTTTTTCATTTATGTTAATGTAAAAATTTATAATTTTGTACCAAGAGAAACTTTGAAAACCTACCTAACCTTATTACAACAAGCGCAATTTAATTTAGCCTAACCCAACTAAATATATTTTAGATACGTTAACATTAATTTAATAATAAATAAACACAATGAAATATATTTTTTTCGTTATGTTCAGAATGATTTTTGCGAAATTATTGCATACACAAATTTTCACTTGTCTTATATGGCAAGAAGAGCGTTGCTATTTAAGCCAAAATCGCAAGTTTTACCTCAGATGAGAAAATAAACTTACTTCAGGGAAAACTCAAAGTTCTAACCGGAGCAGCTGTTTGAATATTTTCTTCTACCACCCCCTATATTCTAGATTCTATGTAAACCTTATTTATAGATAGAATACACTGACAAAAAAGTAAAAACATGAATACATTGGTACATTATATCAAAGATTATGAATCTCCTCCAGCTCCTCCGAAGGCGTGTGTGTGTATATATTTTAATTTCTTACATCTGGCTCAGTCCTAAAACAAAATCAGATTACTTAGGCATTACTACATAAATGAATGGCTATTAGCCTACAGATGATGATAAAAGATCACTTTCCACAAAGAAACTTTTAATACGATGTTTCATTCACTGATTCTTTATCAAGCCCTTAAATACACAAATAACCAACACTTAAAAGACAAACTTATGACGACGATTAGGTCCGACTTGAACAGAAGAGTCCAGATGGAGTCACCATCCCCTTTGAAGGAAATCAAGTACTGTTCCAACGGCTGCACTGAAGGACACACATAAGGACTGTACCTGCATCACTGAGCAGAAATATCTCAGCTGCAAGAGATCGTAACACTTATACTGCCATGTGAGAGGATGGTAAGCAGATAGTATGACAATAAACTTGCGCGTTTACACTGACCGTCAGTTCTGACAGTGAATCAGGTGGTAGTGCTATCAGCTCAAAGAGTCAGCCAGTGATATCATGGAATAAATGTGTTTTTTGTGTTCTTGAAAGAAATGATTAATAAGCGTATTAGAAAATCCAATGACAAAAGAGCGACCTGTGACCTGAGTACGGTGAATGAAAGAGATAATGGCCGCTGTTGTAGCCTAGGCACAGGGACTATATCCGAGGAGCTGGATGAAGCTCTATTAATGTAAATGCTGATATATGTTAAAAAGTGAGATTTAATTTAAATTTAATTCTCTCACAAAAGGCTGGAAGAAAAAGTAAATGTTCTGCCACAAAGAGAATCTATAAGATTTTTTATTTATTCTTCCAGTCGAAGTTAAAGATTTTCTAAATTTTACATACATGTATATAAATAAATGTATACACACTCTTTTTGTAGATACATTTCATCGTCAGACTGCGTGTCTGTGTTAACTAGACTAGATACATCGACTCTGCACTACAGAGGAGTGACCTAGACTGTTGCTTCTCGGAACGTTTAAACAATCTGCGTGGTAACAGTTATTCCGCACAGACTATCTCAAAACCATTATTTGGGCAGGAACTTGTTACTGCCTCCCTCTTTGATCCTGTCTAGCTGCCTTTCTCGCCGATTTTGTCTAACTGCCTTCCTGTTATTTTGTCCGTGTAAATAATTTTAACCAGTATGGACACTTCGTTAGTGTGCCCAGTCTGATTCTTTCCTCTGCATCTACGTCTTGTCTTAAGTTTATTCTTTCTAAATCAGCTGTCTTCTTGTTTTACTATAAACAGTTTAGTTCCTAGTAAACATTATCTGTCCTAACAGAATCGTAAGTAATGTCACTATAGATATATGTCCAGTTCTACCAGCTTTTAGCAGTCATATCTTGCGCCTTGCTTCCCCTAAGTGCATTTCTTCTGCTCTGCTCTTAATTAGGAATACAAAAGAAGTCGAAATAGTTTGCACATATTCTGATGAGTATATCTTTCACGATGAGTATGTGCTTAGAGCAACAGTGCATGTACACTTCAAGGTTTGTACATCTCAAGTGTATATATACTTCCAGCCCTATATTAGTTATACTTCCAGCCCTATATTAGTTATACTTCCAGCCCTATATTAGTTATACTTCCAGCCCTATATTAGTTATACTTCCAGCCCTATATTAGTTATACTTCCAGCCCTATATTAGTTATACTTCCAGCCCTATATTAGTTATACTTCCAGCCCTATATTAGTTATACTTCCAGCCCTATATTAGTTATACTTCCAGCCCTATATTAGTTATACTTCCACCTATATTAGTTATACTTCAGCCCTATATTAGTTATACTTCCAGCCCTATATTAGTTATACTTCCAGCCCTATATTAGTTATACTTCCAGCCCTATATTAGTTATACTTCCAGCCCTATATTAGTTATACTTCCAGCCCTATATTAGTTATACTTCCATCCATATATTAGTTATACTTCCATCCATATATTAGTTATACTTCCATCCATATATTAGTTATACTTCCATCCATATATTAGTTATACTTCCATCCATATATTAGTTATACTTCCAGCCCTATATTAGTTATGCTTCCAGCCCTATATTAGTTATACTTCCAGCCCTATATTAGTTATACTTCCAGCCCTATATTAGTTATACTTCCAGCCCTATATTAGTTATACTTCCAGCCCTATATTAGTTATACTTCCAGCCCTATATTAGTTATACTTCCAGCCCTATATTAGTTATACTTCCAGCCCTATATTAGTTATACTTTCAGCCCTATATTAGTTATACTTCCAGCCCTATATTAGTTATACTTCCATCCCTATATTAGTTATCAAAGTACCCTTGATTAGTGGTATACAGGTGACATGCCACCTTAATGAGCTTTTATACAGTCGACAAGCTTCAAACCAAGTAAGATAACAAACAGGCGATAATATTTTAGCTGTATGCATATACAATAGGGAATATTAACACACACAAATGGAGCTGTATACAGCACACAAGAACGTCAGAATATATCCTCACTCTAGAAAAAAATGAACGTTTCCAACTGCTGGACTGTAACTGTGGCAACGCCAGAAGGTTAAAGAGGACAGGTGCAGGTGAACCGCACCAACACTAACTTATTTAGCTATACTAACGTACCATCACCACTTATTTAGTAACACTAACGCACAACCACTAACTTATTTAGCGACAATAAAACTAACTTATTTTGCCATTTTATCAAAAGAAAATTATCTTATTAATGTTAACACAGACTAAGCGACACTAACGAAACAAACCAAACTTATCGACACTATACAAAATTAACTTACTTAGTGACATTGTATAAAACAAAATAACTTAATGAGCAACATTCATGCACCCACGCTAACTTCGTGAATGAGATGGATGAGGGCGTGGCGGAAGCGAATTCAATACACAGCGTCAGGAGAAGACACGAAAAGGCCCAAGAATCCAGAAATGAGTAACGCGAGACGAAGCAATAAAAGACTCGGGCTCAGGAGATGAGACTGTTCCTCCCCCCTTCCCCCCGCAAACACAAATGACTCAATAGAAGGAGTCTGATTAGAAATAGTGGTTCTGATATTACCAGCCCGCTGCCTTAGTCCACTGCACCACAGAGGGCTATAATGTTCCCACAACAAAAAATCTTACACCCTTATTATCATTATTATAATTATTATTACTTTTTTCAAGACACTCGTAGGGTAAAGTACTTAGATTTGATGCAAAGAAAGGGAGGATAGCTCTGATTTCCAAGACCAAGAACCCTTTACCGGCATCAAGGTACCGTTTACCCCTTGAATGGGTACTAACCATCTTACTGGAAGAGGAGCCGGTACCTCGCGTCGACTAGCACGAAATCACGAAATAAGAAATATCATTGTTCTAATCCCAATCTAGTGAGAGACTGTCTATGACACGTCTCTTGGAGACGTCGAGCTAATTTTATGAGGTTTTATGAAGTCAATACCGTGGCGGGATCAATTAAGAATGACCTTGCTTGTCAGGCGTGACTTGGCACTGTTTCAAGACGGATCGAAACGTCGTAATTAAGTATAGTATCGCTCGTGGGACAAGATCATGCAGGAGGACAACGACACAGCTGGAGACCATGCTTGAGGCTCACTAGTGCGCCTGGGGTTAGGAGAACTATGACTTGCAGTCAAGAAGACTGCCGAAAGTTATGGGCATCTGTAGTTAAGTGGTTAAGGCGTCAGGTCTGGAGCTAGCTACACTCCTGGAGAGCTGCCAACGTTGGTTTGAATCCTGCAGGCTGCGATATTTATTTGCAGATAAATAGATATAGAATATAGATACTATAGAATAGATAGATACATATAGAGTAGATAGATATAGAATAGATAAATAGATACAGAAGATAGATACAGAATATAAATATTGAATAGATCTAGAATAAATGAAGATAAATATATAGATAGATACACTGATAGATATTTAGCATATTTATTAAGATTTTTGCAGGTAGAAAACAACAAGATTCTTTATAGGTATTGGACGTGTACCAGCCTCCCCAAACAGCCTTTGATCTGGCCGCACCCGAAACTATGAATATTAAGAGGACAACAAATTTTTATTTTGGTTTTGTTTGTTTGTTTAAAGATTTACGATCTCTGTGTCAGGTGGAATGTTGTCTAACTCCCCCCACGACTATGTGATGGATTTTTTTATATTGGGGAGGAATGGGGGATTGAGGGGTGGGGGGGTGTTGTAGAAATATACATATAAATGTTATGTGTGCGTGTCTGTGTCCGCGTACGTGCGTGCTCGCGTGTCCAGAATTTTACTGGGAATGAGTGAGGGGGGAAAACAAAATGTGTTTCGTTTGAATGCTGCCGAGAATGCATAGGCAAATGTGTTGAATATGATGTAAAAAAAAAAAGAGATACACGAAAAACAAAAAATTAGCATCCTTTCAGCGTTTGGTGGCCTCACGGTGGTGTTCAATGGTCATGTGCAATATACTTGACCATGGCAGAGATGGCATTTATAGGAATCCTTTATATATGTTTATATAAATATATATATTGAGAGAGGAGACTGAAACTTATGATAACGTGTGGGTTCCCAGCTGCTACGTCGTCAGCAGTCACCAGGTGCGTCCTCCTCTAATTCTCCCTACACTGCTTTATATGATAATTACATTGTGGACCTCTTCCCCCTCCAATACACTGGGTGGGTTTCTTATATCAAGTGACGAAATCTGTTGGCTTGAGCTTAGATATTTTATTTCGGGACTTAGTCAAGTATTCCAAAAAAAGCTCAGTTGCTACAAAAGCGTCGAAGATTTGTTCCAACAGAGCTGGAGTAACTGCTGCCTGAATAGCGAGGCATGATATCGTGTGGGTGTAGCACCCATCTTCGTGGCGATGAGATTGGGAATGCAGGACCCATCATCGTGGGAGGGTGGATGCAGTATTACGATCTCTCCTCGTGGGAAGGGTAGTGCAGCCTCCTCGTGGGAAGGGTAGTGGAGCCTCCTCGTGGGAAGGGTAGTGGAGCCTCCTCGTGGGAAGGGTAGTGCAGCCTCCTCGTGGGAAGGGTAGTGCAGCCTCCTCGTGGGAAGGGTAGTGCAGCCTCCTCGTGGGAAGGGTAGTGCAGCCTCCTCGTGGGAAGGGTAGTGCAGCCTCCTCGTGGAAGGGTAGTGCAGCCTCTCGTGGGAAGGGTAGTGCAGCCTCATCGTGGGAAGGGTAGTGCAGCCTCATCGTGGGAAGGGTAGTGCAGCCTCATCGTGGGAAGGGTAGTGCAGCCTCATCGTGGGAAGGGTAGTGCAGCCTCATCGTGGGAAGGGTAGTGCAGCCTCATCGTGGGAAGGGTAGTGGCTCATCGAAGGGCGTGGCTCATCGTGGGAAGGGTAGTGCAGCCTCATCGTGGGAAGGGTAGTGCAGCCTCATCGTGGGAAGGGTAGTGCAGCCTCCTCGTGGAAGGGTAGTGGAGCCTCATCGTGGGAAGGGTAGTGGAGCCTCATCGTGGGAAGGGTAGTGCAGCCTCATCGTGGGAAGGGTAGTGCAGCCTCATCGTGGGAAGGGTAGTGCAGCCTCATCGTGGGAAGGGTAGTGCAGCCTCATCGTGGGAAGGGTAGTGCAGCCTCATCGTGGGAAGGGTAGTGCAGCCTCATCGTGGGAAGGGTAGTGCAGCCTCATCGTGGGAAGGGTAGTGCAGCCTCATCGTGGGAAGGGTAGTGCAGCCTCATCGTGGGAAGGGTAGTGCAGCCTCATCGTGGGAAGGGTAGTGCAGCCTCATCGTGGGAAGGGTAGTGCAGCCTCATCGTGGGAAGGGTAGTGGAGCCTCATCGTGGGAAGGGTAGTGCAGCCTCCTCGTGGGAAGGGTAGTGCAGCCTCATCGTGGGAAGGGTAGTGCAGCCTCATCGTGGGAAGGGTAGTGCAGCCTCATCGTGGGAAGGGTAGTGCAGCCCTCGTGGAAGGGTAGTGCAGCCTCGTGGGAAGGGTAGTGCAGCCTCATCGTGGGAAGGGTAGTGAGCCTCCTCGAGGGAAGGGTAGTGCAGCCTCCTCGGGGAAGGGTAGTGCAGCCTCATCGTGGGAAGGGTAGTGGAGCCTCATAGTGGGAAGGGTAGTGCAGCCTCCTCGGGGAAGGGTAGTGCAGCCTCATCGTGGGAAGGGTAGTGGAGCCTCATCGTGGAAGGGTAGTGCAGCCTCCTCGTGGGAAGGGTAGTGCAGCCTCATCGTGGGAAGGGTAGTGCAGCCTCATCGAGGGAAGGGTAGTGCAGCCTCATCGTGGGAAGGGTAGTGCAGCCTCATCGTGGGAAGGGTAGTGCAGCCTCATCGTGGGAAGGGTAGTGCAGCCTCCTCGAGGGAAGGGTAGTGCAGCCTCATCGTGGGAAGGGTAGTGCAGCCTCATCGTGGGAAGGGTAGTGGAGCCTCATAGTGGGAAGGGTAGTGCAGCCTCCTCGAGGGAAGGGTAGTGCAGCCTCCTCGAGGGAAGGGTAGTGCAGCCTCCTCGAGGGAAGGGTAGTGCAGCCTCATTGTGGGAAGGGTAGTGGAGCCTCATCGTGGGAAGGGTAGTGCAGCCTCATCGTGGGAAGGGTAGTGCAGCCTCCTCGAGGGAAGGGTAGTGCAGCCTCATCATGGGAAGTCTGAAGTTGGAAATTTTTGATGCCAACAAATGTGCTAAATGAATGGTCACTCATCATAATGTACTGTCGAGGGTGATGGTGACATTGGTGGTGATGGAGAAGAACGTGGTGGCGATGATGGAAGTGACAGTAGTAGCAGTAGTGGAGGAGGAGGAGGTAAGGAGTAGGAGTACGATACGTTTAATTGCAGTTTTTCTTACCTTCTTACATGCCATTTCTGCTTCAACTTCTTATTCTTCTTCCTAGAACTGTTTATCTAATTCTATCTGCAGTGTTTGGTATGCTTCAAGTTTTATATTTCAGCATCTCATGCTCTGTTCAACTGACTACTACTTACTGTTTTTCTGGTATTACAGAAACTTATATTTCTTCACGATGAGGCAGATGAGACAAGCTCCATACATTGTTTTAAGAACAGGTATGACAGGGCCCACGAGTTAGCAGTGAGTAAATACAGCGAGTTCCAAGTTAAGAGGCACGGCTAGGAGTGGAGACTCGACATCTACAACCAAGAGTAGGTGAGTATAAATACGTTAGTACTCTCTCACAAAATATTTCTCTCTCTCTCTCTCTCTCTCTCTCTCTCTCACACTCACACTCACACTCACACACACACACAGTGTGTCTCGGGCATCTTATGCATATCACAATTCCCTATCATCGTTGGCATCTCTCATCAACATTACCCAGGCCTCAGCATCTTCATCTCCGCGCATCTGCACTGAGAGCAAAACACCTGCATCAGTATCAGGTGGGAATTCCTTGAGGGTAAGAAATATAGATTATGTATCTTGATCACTCTATTCTTTGGGCTATGTTAGAAGGGTGAAATATTTCTAGAGGAGAGAATCGCTGAGAGAGAGAGAGAGAGAGAGAGAGAGAGAGAGAGAGAGAGAGAGAGAGAGAGAGCAGACGCTATCTAGCAGTTTAATCACATTTTCATGTCACCCACCGTCTTCCAGCCACACTTGACACTCCTAATACTAACAGCATCTGTGACACTCCTGGCAACCTTTCTTACAAGACCCATTACGGAAATTCAGCTTAATGTTATTATTTTTTACATATCCAGAGTAATCAGCTTTATTACTCCCGCTCATATTTTTCGGAATTAAGGTAAGTACAGCAAGAAACCGGTGAGAGGAAAATTAAAGTGATAACTGGATGAGTGAAAAATAAAATAAAAATGGATAGTGAAGTAATGAAAGAAATTAAAGCGAATGCTGGATCACAGAGTGAAACTAATGCAAGGGATGGGCCAGTGTAAGTGAAAATGGAACGAAAGATAGACCAGTAAGAGGGAAATTAAAGCAGAGGATCAACTAGTGAAATTACCCTTAAAGGAAAAAGAGCAACCAGTAAAAGGAAAATTACAGCGCAGGACTGACTAGTAAAATTAGCCTTCAAGGGAAAGAAGAGCCAGAAAAAATAAAAATTAAAACTAAAGAATGACCAGTCAGGCACTTTCTCTTGACCATACAGCAGCATCAGGTGTCTATGACCACAAGGAGATCCTCTTTACGGCTAATCTCCCGGCTTTCGTGCGCTTCCTAAATTGCGCATCAATGCTAGTCGGAGATTGAGGGCAAGATTGCTCCCGGCCGCCGGCGGTGTTTGGCAGAGTTGACTCCGGCCACGATCTCAAACGAGCGGAAAGACGGTCCACAGAGAGCAGCTAATGGCCGAGGTGTTAATCCAGCACACTGGACGGGCTGAATTCAGGATTTGGCAGACCGACTGTGAGGCTGGAGACCCGCCTGCACGTCTATGCTCATAGAATCTACAAGTGATTACTATTATATATTACAGTATATATTATTAATGATCCTTATTATTCATTACGCTTCATTTATTAATAATCTTATAATTAATATTTTACCTTTATCATTAATATTAATTTTAAAATATTTCTATTATAATTATTATTATTTCTATCATTATATTCATGGAAAATCACCGGTAGCGTTCGTAGGATAAAGCAACGTCTTCGGAATGGGAGTTTTTTCCAAGGAGAGTGTAGTACCGTATTCTTGGATGAGCCTTTCACCCGCATCATGGCACCTCTCATCCCTTCCTCTGAAGGAACAGTTTGTAGTGATACAGGAAAGAATTTTCTCCCTTCAGTGCATTCAGAGATAAAAGATATGTGCATCGATTTTTAATTAACTACGAGGCCCGTTTGGTCACAATATGCCAAATCAGTTTTTTCGTGAATTCTCCAGTCTTGCGAGCAGCAGTAGCTTAGGCTATCTAGATCCTAGTTTAGAGTTCAAGCCTGACTGCAAGAGTAGCGTCTCTCACCACTAACGGACGCAGGATTGAACCTCTACTATTAGCACTGAACTACGCGCGTTTAGCTCTTTGGACAAAACATAACAATGCAACTTGTACCGTCACACGCCACTCAAGGAGCTCACAAAGGTAGCATCTGTCAACTGATATGAAACATGACAATTAGGAAACATTATATAACCTATTAAATGTGTTTATTTTTATCCTTTTAGGTTTCCCTCTTTGTTTTCCCCTTCCTGTTCCCTATACCTCCTCCTCCTAGTTCCAGTTTACCTTCTTCCTCGTTTGTCCCTCCTCTTCTTACTCTTCCTTCTCCTCCTCGACCCAATTCCCCCTTTCTCACCTCCTCGTCCCCCTTCCTTTCTTCCCTTCGTTCTTACCCTCCTTCCTCCTCATCCTTGTACCCTTTCCGTCTCCTTGTCCCCTCGACGTTAATTGCTCTCTCCCCTCCCTCCTTTCTGCGTACAGTAGTAATGATATTGGGTGAAAGTAGGTCAGATCTGTACCAAAATAACAAGGGTGTTGGTGGGAGATGTATTGTGGTGGTGATGGTGAGGAAATGTGTTGTGGTCGTGATGGGGAGATGTGCTGTGGTGGTGGTAAGATGTGGTGTGGTGGTTGTGGAGATGTGTTATGGTGGTGGTTCAGATGTGGTTGTGGTGAGATGTGCTGTAGTGGTGGTGAGATGTGTTATGATGGTGGTGGTGGTGGTTGTGGAGATGTGTTGTTGTGGTGGTGGTGGTGGTGGTAGTTGCTGTTGCTACTACTGTTGATAAAAGTCGCCGGAGACATTCCATAACAAGAACAAAAACAATAACTTGATCTAAGAAGAGAATCAACTCTCCTCCTGAACTGACTCACTTTGACCAATGAAGACAAAATAACTAAATCATATATGAAAATATATAATCTAAAATAACCCAATATATAAGCTAAAATAACTCAAGTATAATCAAACAAAGCCCCATTATAACCTAACACTGAAATAAGTATAATATAACAAGACCTAACAACAATAATGTAATCTACCATTATCTTAGTATAATAGAGCAATGACCTAGTAAAATCTAGCATTGACCCAATACAATTAGCAATGACCCAATATAATTATTCAACGACCTAATATATTTTAACAATGACCCAGTATAATCTAGCAATGACCAAATACAATCTAAAAATAGTAGAAAATCATTGAAAAAACGTTCAACTTACTAATGACAAATATATATATATATATATATATATATATATATATATATATATATATATATATATATAAAACTCTAAACACTCTTATATGGGTGTGAAGCATGGTTGCAAATGCTGCAGCGAGGAGGAGGCTGGAGGCAGTGGAGATGTCCTGTCTAAGGGCAATGTGTGGTGTAAATATTATGCAGAAAATTCGGAATGTGGAAATTAGGAGAAGGTGTGGAGTTACTAAAAGTATTTGTCAGAGGGCTGAAGAGGGGTTGAGGTGGTTTGGTCATTTAGAGAGAATGGATCAAAGTAGAATGACTTGAGAGCGTATAAATCTGTAGGGAAGGAAGGCGGGGTAGGGGTCGTCCTAGAAAAGGTTGGGGGAAGGGTAAAGGAGGTTTTGTGGGCGAGGGGTTGGACTTCCAGCAAGCATGTGAGCGTGTTAGATAGGAGGAATGGAGACGAATGGTTTTGGGACATGACGATCTTTTGGGAGTGTGAGCGGGGTAACATTGTGTGAAGGGATTCAGGGAAACCAGTTAATTGATTTAGTTGGACTTGAGTCCTGGAAATGGGAAGTACAATGCCTGCACTTTAAAGGAGGGGTCTGAGATAGTGACAGCTGGGAGGGACTTTTCAGCTGTAGTATCTGAGCTCCTCTGCAAAGACAGTGATTATGTATGTGGTGAAAGTGTTGAATGATGATGAAAGTTTTTTTCTTTTTGGGGATTTTCTTTCTTTTGGGTCACCCTGCCTCGGTGGGAGACGGCCGACTTGTTGAAAAAAAAAAAAAAAATATATAATATATATATATATATATATATATATATATATATATATATATATATATATATAACCAAAATGTGTACAAAAAGGATACATTCTACAAAACATCGTTCGTCTCTAAACTATCTGCAGTTAGGGCGTCACTATCTCTAGAAGAGCACTCGCCTTCTACCTACTATTCTCACTTCTAACACTTTTTAAACTCTCTCCACGCTATTAAAGTGTCCTCCCCACCCCCTGCCGGTGCCAGGGAGATGAGGAGAGAGGGAGACACACGTTTATATTGGCCCTTAGAACATCGATCGGAATAATAAAGTCCTGAGTGATTCTATTAGCTCACACGCGCTAGAGTCCCTCGCTTGTCGTGTTTACTTACGAAACGAACGACAAGAGGCTTCGTCAAAGCCCTTGCAAGTGCCTCTTTATGTTACGTCAAACGCGTTCAGTGAAATATTAATTGCGATTGGTTGCTGAGTTAAGGTTAACGACACACACACACTCTGGATATGTGTATATTTCTATGAGTAATATATAATGTGTGTGTTTAAGAGAGAGAGAGAGAGAGAGAGAGAGAGAGAGAGAGAGAGAGAGAGAGAGAGAGAGAGAGAGAGAGAGAGAGAGAGAGACGCGAGGGGGGACAGACTTTTCACTCACACACATTCACGTACACACGTACACGCGCGCGCACACAGAAGAACAAAGGGATCTGAACAGGCTGCAGGACTGGTCCAGGAATTGGCTCCTGGAGTTCAACCCCACCAAGTGCAAAGTCATGAAGATTGGGGAAGGGCAAAGAAGACTGCACACGGAGTACAGTCTAGGGGGCCAGAGACTACAAACCTCACCCAAGGAAAAAGATCTTGGGGTGAGTATAACACCAGGCACATCTCCTGAGGCGCACATCAACCAAAAACTGCTGCAGCATACGGGCGCCTAGCAAACCTAAGAACAGCATTTCAACATCTTAACAAGGAATCGTTCAAAACCCTGTACACTGTATGCGTTAGGCCCATACTGGTGTAAGCAGCACCAGTTTGGAATCCACACCTAGCCAAGCACAAAGAAACTAGAGAAAGTGCAAAGGTTTGCAAACACGACTAGTCCCGGAGCTAAGGGGTATGTCCTACGAGGAGAGGATAAGGGAAATCGACCTGACGACATTGGAGGACAGGAGAGTAAGGTGGGACATGATAACGACATATAAAATACTGAGAGGAATTGACAAGGTGGACAGAGACAGAATGTTCCAGAGATGGGACACAGCAACAAGGGGGCACAGCTGGAAGTTGAAGACTCAGATGAATCACAGGGATGTTAGGAAGTATTTCTTCAGTCACAGAGTGGTCAGGAAGTGGAATAGCTTGGGAAGCGATGTAGTGGAGGCAGGATCCATTCATAGCTTTAAGAAGAGGTATGATGAAGGGAGAGAGACCCAGTAGCGGCCAGTGAAGAGGCGGGGCCAGGAGCTATGACTCGACCCCTGCAACCGCAACTAGGTGAGAACAACTAGGCGAGTACACACGTATACGCACGCGCCCGCGCCTACCATTGGCTGTAGCAACACGTCATATGCGAGTTCCTATTGGCCATCATGACAAGGTAACTGTATTCTGGTCAGGTATTAAGGCTGGGTAAACACTCGCATCTTATTGGCTGTTATGGGAGCGTAACAGTGGGTTTCTATTGGCTGTATGAGGAGGGTTAAGACGAGCAGTGATTGGCAATTAGGGAAGCAATTACCTTTAGGTGATGACAGCCTGGGATAGATCGTCAGGGAGGCATTAACATGGGGTAATGATGGGCTCCGATTGGTCCTTAAGAAAGTAGATACCGTCGGTCACAGGTCAGCGTTGGTTGGCTGTCAGGAATATAATAGTTTCTCAAAAAAAAAAAAAAAAAAAAACTATCCCTTTTGTATTCATGGGTTATACAGCGACTTAAAAATGAAAGATAATCAGGTTTGATCCGAAGAAGGGGAGAGTAGCTACAATTTCCTAGCTCAACATTTCTTCACTATCATTAAGACACCCTGTTGAAGGAAGGACTGGCCGCAGTTTCTGCCCAATAATGTGACGCAGTAATTGTTTTCATAAGTATGTTAGGAAATACTGTTAAAGTCTTAATGTGGTATAAGAAGTGGAATGAAATGGAAAATATTGAGGCAGGAAACAATCTGCGCAGTTTCTGTACTAAATATAACTACCACCAAGAGACTAGAAACCACGGTGACAGGAAAAAATAAGATAGCCACACAAATGACTCTCAGGGAAAAAAAATCCGTTACTAAATGGACTGAACTGTTTTTACTGTCTTCCACTCCTCCTTTTTTTCATCCTCCTTTCTCTTCTCTTCCCTTCCCTTCTTTCTCCCTCTTCCCTCACTTGTTTCCTTTTTCCTTTCCCTCCTCCTCTCTTCTCCCTAACCTCTTCCCTCCTCCTCCGACCTCATCTCCCCTGACAGCATCCACGTACCCCAAGATCGTTGAAAATCTTATCTCACTTATGATAACAATATTCCCCGGGGTTCTGTAGCTATGCTGGGGGCTAGTGTCCCATGAGAGGGGGGCGCCGCCCCTCGTCTTATCATAGCCAGGGTGAATATCATCAGCTACACCGACCCTCAAGGAAGATTTCATGGCAGACATAAACAAGGACTCCTGCGAGAGTTGCTACTGCTCTAACTCCTGATGTTACACTTAAGATAAGGTGTTGGAGAGTCCCCCAGGTTAGTGAGGAGGGGTCGGGGAGATAGTGTTGGTGACTTGAGGAGTTTTAGTGGACGTGGGTGGAGGTGGACGTGGTAGGGGTGGTCGTGGTAGGGATGGACGTGGTGGAGGTGGACGTGGTGGGGTGGTAGTGTCATTGTGAGAGGGTTGGTGATGATGGCGACTTAATCAATGGTGCCGGTGTTTTCCCAGGCAATTTAGTTCGTTTATTATTCTAGGTTAGTTTAGGCTAATTTACGCTAATTTGGCAGCGCGTGACATTGTAGTCCCTTAAAACGTTCGTATCTAGCGTATGCTATTTAAGCTAACGACTCCGTTATTACTATTATTATTAGGAAGAGCTGAAGAACAAGCCTTAAATGAACGTTTCTGAAGACGTACATCTTAGAACAGAACTTAAGGGACACTTATGAGAAAACGCAAATCTCAGACGACATAGATCCTAAGATATGTGCCTTCTAAGGCACATATCTTCGAAGAGAAAGAGCTCAGAGGAGTAAGGCTGAAAGTTGGGTTGTTAATTGCACGTCAAAGAGATGATGGATGACTGATATATTACCCGTGACAGTGTGAAGCAGAAGACGATATGGAGGAACAGACCTTGGGAAGTGAAAAGAGGAGGAAGAGGAGAGTGATGCGCTCTGGAGGAAGAATGAGGAGACGCGCAAGAGAAAAGATATTTCTAGAGAAAAAATAAATAAAAAGGAAGTCCTCGCTTAACGTCAATTGGCTTTTGGAAACTGCGACTTTAAGCGAAACCAATTCTACTACAGGCTAATTGATATAAACAAGAGTTAAGCTGCTAAGGCAAGAAAGAGCTGAGAGGGAGGACAGTAGTGCTGCAGACGCAATAACTATGGAGAATGTCGCTCTGAGGCGCTATAAATTCTCATATTTACTGTCTTATTGATATTATTATTTTAGGTATCACGTTTTTCAGAATTATACACGAAGCACGCTACATATAAAAACCGCCAAATGGGAGTTAACTGACATAACATTAAAGCTGGGTAAGCAGCTTAGGCTTCTTTGTCAGCATTTGCAGACTTACTTGTTATTTGTATGTTATGCTCTTTTAAACGTTTCTTAAAACGTTCAAACCATCTACGACTTGCCACGAAGGTTTCACTTTCAGCACTAGAACCCAGTTTTTTCTTTATATCTTCCAATAAACTTAAAGGTTTCTGGATGGTAGACATTCTGATGATGGGCCACCATCCAGATATTTAAAAGTCTTTCCATATTTTCCATTCCTGACCGGGAATTTTTTTTTCTTATCAACATTATAACGGAACGAGATTTTATATATATATATATATATATATATATATATATATATATATATATATATATATATACAAACAAACATGTACATGTGTGTAAGCGCGTCCACTCACCTAACTGTGCTTGCAGGGGTCGATTTATTGCTCCTGGCCCCGCCTTTTCACTGGTCGCTATGTCCACTCCCTGCTTAATGAGCTTATTAAAGCTATGTATGGATCCTGCCTATACTACATCACTCTCCATATTGTTCCACTTCCTGACAACTCTATGACTGAAGAAGTACTTCCTAACATCCCTGTAACTCATCTAAGTTTTCAGCTTCCAGTTGTGACCTCTTGTTGCTGTGTCACATTTGTGTGTGTGTGTGTATGTGTATGTGTGTGTGTGTGTGTGTGTGTGTGTGTGTGTGTGTATGTGTGTGTAAATTATCCGGTACACGGGAAAATTAAATGTCAAATCTTAACAGTATATGAAAAATGTTCCCTCGGGTGCAGCTCTTCCTGCAGAGTTTTATTATATTCATGTTTTTATTATATTTAAGGTTCACGCAGCACCTGGGGTAAAGGTGTTGGGGAGTAATAAATTTTGATCCATGGAAGAAGGTTGCTCCAATTCCTTAGGTCGAGAGCAATTCGCCATCAACAAGATACCACCCAGTTAATGGGTATTATAATGTACAAAGATCCCTGAAGATCCCACTGACTGGTGAAGGTGCAGGTGTGTATAACATGGCTAGCGTCACCAGTTGTACACCGTGGAAAAAAATGGAAATGAAGCTGACATACGCTGTTTCTCCTCACTAATCCGCCTGTTAAGATGTGGCTTTATGCATGTTATTTCGCGGTGTTCCCAAGGAATATGTCCTAACTCCACACCACGAAAAGCTAGCTAGCTAGCTAGCTAGCTAGCCTCTCTCTTCCCCTCTCTCTCTCTCGGAGGATTGTATCTTCTGCTTCCGGATAGCATTTCCATATCTTCCCACTAATTTCTTGTTCTCGTTGAAGAAGAAATTGCATCATAAATTAGGACTGCTTTATAAAAGGGAAGAGTACGAGCCTCCTCCTGCCATTTAGAACCCGTGGGTTATATTGTTACCTTGCTCTCTTCACATTTTGGAATGTGAAGACGACACCAAGGTAACAATGGCATTTGTGTCTAATGCGCAGAAAAGAAATTTTGATTATCTAGTTCCTAGTCTATGCCTCTTAGGTAGTACATGAGGAAAGTCGAGAAATGGTGAATTAAAGACCCGTTAAATCTTTTATACAACACCGTTCCGTCCGCTGTGGAGAGAAATGTTGAATGACAGGCATTGTTCATACGTGTGCTTCACATGTACACATCTTCATACGTACAATACGGGTTGACTTCTACGGAGATGACAATTTTATTAAAAAAGTGTTTTACCCAAGCCCTTTCAGTAGCTTGTGATGATAATGATGAGGATAAGACTCCCAAAAGAGGAGTGTTTCTTCTTTTACTGAACGATTAACATGAGAAACAAACTCTCGCAAAATCTCCAGCTTTAGCTCTCACTGTCTTGTTTAGTGAGGAATCACAGTGCCGTGAAAGGGTGTGATAAAGATATCAGTAATGTCAGATACAATCAATGATATATACATTCTAATGCAGTTAAATCCCCACTTGCTATTTTTAGCAGAGAGGTTTCATCTTTCATGTTTGTTGCCACCTTAGTGATTGATCGGCAAGGAATGTTACAAATTCCACGAAGCTTGTCAAGAATGCTGCTTTCGTGGAATAGACAAGTATCTTTACCAGTTTATATTTTCCCTAATAGCGAACGAAATTTAATATACCTGGCCTCTCACCTTGTTTACGCTTCTCTTATTTTTTTTCACATCCTAATTTCAGATTATTAGACTTATGATGGGAAGATCAATGCCATGAGAAAACTTGACAAATTCCCTGCAGGTTCTTACGTCGCACAAGCTCTATTCACTGGCAAAGCATCCACGTTTTTATTCCTTTATTTTTTTTACAATATTTGTAGTGTAGACTTTTTAAAGCATGGTGACCTCAATGGCAACCTGGAGAACATAATCACTCTGGAGAAGTTATCTGGCACACAACACAGGAAGTCTAGTCCATGTTACCTGTCTAGTAAAAGGCTGCTTCCGACACTCGAATTATCTAGAACATATACCGAGGAAAATGTAAAGCATAGAATTATGCAAAATTACACAAAAAGAATATAATCACATCAAGTTTATACTCTATTTTAACAACTTATTTCCTGTTACGAAGATAATTCTCAATAATTAAAAGGCAACTTTGTATTTTGAAAATATTTCTTCATTACAAGACAGCATATATATATATTTTAAGGTATTTGTGAAAAACTGTCTCACGCTTCTTTACCAGAAATATATCT